>BJCM01086778.1:0-14491 GCA_018326385.1 Flaveria bidentis
CCATTGTCTATGATCCAGACATTTTTGTTTGTCTTCAGTTGTCCCTGCACAAAGAAAATGATTAGTTACATTTGGAAACCCAATCCTTGTTTGTCTTGGGCTTATTAAGAGAAACAGAAGGTAATGCAACAGTAATAGATCCTATGGTTGTGCTAAGAGGATCGTGAGCTGTTGTTGATGGAGAATTCTCAGTCACTTGGTCTTTCTTAGACTTCCACACCACCTTTGGAGTCTTGGACTTGACCTTCAAAACTTCGGAAGCTTTTGGAACTCATCCTTACTGTGAAACTGATTGCATGGACCACCCTCATCAAATCATGCAAACATATCTCACCTAGTTGTTGTCAAGAGGATTCTTATATATCTTAAAGGAGCTCCCAAATTAGGCCTTTGGTATCCAAAGCATGTTGACTTCAATTTGTGTGCTTATATAAACAGTGACTATGGTGGCTGCAAAGTCTACATCAGGGGGATGTCAATTCCTTAGTAGAAGGATACACTCATGCCAATCCAAGAAGCAATCATGTGTGTCTGTATCAACTATTGAAGCTGAATACATTGATTTTCCAAGTTGTTGTGCTTAAGTGCTTTGGATTCAGAATTAGATGTTGGACTATGGATTCAACTTCAAAAAGACTCCCATCCATTTGGATAACAATAGTGCTATCTCTATTACATATAATCCTATATAGTAGTCAAGGACAAAACACATCAACATCAGGTATCATTTGATTAGAGATATTTTTCAAAAAGGATTGATAAAACTAGTCAAAGTTAGCACAAATAAACAATATGTTGATTTGTTCACAAAAACTTTTGATAAGTAGAGATTTAAGTATCTTGTATCAGCCATTGAGATGATTAACCTTGAGTAGATTTTCTTAAACTAACCTCATGTGTGTCTTATGTTTTCTGTATCATCACCTATATATGCTCAGTTTTACTCTGGAAGAAACCTTTTGGGGTGCTTTTTCAAGAAAACTTTCGAAGAAAATTACATTTAGAAGATTTTTGACTTACAAAAAAACTACCTTTTTGGGTATTTTTTCAGAGGTGGGAACGACATTTGGATTCTAAGTTTATCCTTTGCATTAACTTTGTCTCAAATCCAGTTCATATAAATATACCTTTAATGGTTCCCCCTCTTTACTTTCTTCTTCATCTGCAAAAGTTCATAACCTAAATTCACCCACAAACTGCTTTTGCTCTTACCTTTATTCCTCTTAAAGCTACTCTAAAATGTCCAACCCTGATGCACAAAACCAACACGATTTCTTCATACAGTTACAGAGGCAACATAATCAGGTTGCTCTGTTAACATCTAAGAAAGATCTAGGTTTCTTAGATGTCTGTTGATTCTTGGCTTTATCTAACTACCTCACCGCACTCACTATAGACCCCTATTGTATAAAGACAAGATTTTAGAGTTCTAGACGACATGCCAAGAAGTCATCTTGGATAGTGAGAAGGCATTGTCTACCATAGTTAGGGGAGGATAATATTCATCATTTTAATCACCATCAACACTCATGTAAGGTTGGATGACGGAGAAGGAGAATTGTCCTTCCTAAAATATGTTGTGAACAACTCTTTCTGGAAGATGGCTATAAGGGAGATTACTCTGTAAGAACCTTCAAGAAAGGAAAGGTCTCCTCCTAATGGAAGTACCTGCTCCATATGGTCATTCACTCTCTCTCCAACAAGCATGGAGCCTAGGATCAAATTCCCAAGAACCTTTCCTACATAGTCCATGGAATGGTTCAAGGTGTCAAGTTTAGGTATTTTTAATTTGTTTATACAAATCTGCTTGCAAACTTAGACTTCTTAGAGTATTACATGTTCCCTAGATATGTTCAACAAATGCTTAACCATGAACTAGGATCACAGTTAAGAGGAACATGTAATATTTTTAAAATGGGACAGATAAAGCTTGGTATCTTTAAGACAATAAGAAAGCATACTATGAATTTCTCAGGGGTAGAAACAGCCCTGGTCCCAAAAATGTTATAGCTCATTGCTCAAGTTGACAACTTGATAACACAAGCCATTGTTGAACCCACACCCTCACCTACTCAAGAAGATTCAAACGAACCCCTGCACAAACTACTCAGGTTATGCAAGCCCCCATGCACTCACCCATATAGGAAGAAGTAGACACTAGAGCTCCTTAGAAGAATTGAATAAAGTAGTTGACATTGAATTGTTAAAGGATAGAAAAAAGGCTGAGGATGCTGAATTGCTCCTCAAAATCAAGGAAGAAAGGAGAAGAAAAAGAATCTACAAAGGTCCTAGTCTCTCCCCAATTCAAGAAATCCCTAAGAAAGAGGTTATGGTAATTGAGCAACAACCTCCACTAGGCAGGAACAAGATATATAGAACATGATAACCAACCTGAGTGCCACAAGCCTTTATCAGACATCAGCCATTCTTCCTTTATCCTATGCGTACATTGATTTTTAATACCTCAAGTTGCTTGAGCAACAAGTACTGAAAGAGCAAAAAGTTGCTAAGAGGAAGATGAAAGAAGAAGCTGCAAAGTTAAAAGCCACCATTAGAGCAAATTTGAAGAAGCCTACCGATAGGCAAAAGACAGTGAGCTTCTTGAAGTTGTATGGATTCTCTGGAAGGAGACTTGGTCTAATGTCTTTATCTACCATGGATGAGCATATTAGAGTGATCAAGCAGAACATCAAAAGTGGTGAGCTTGTAGACTTGCATTCTCCACCAAGCCATGTTGCACCTGAAGTTGAGTGCAAGGTTGAACCACAAGAGACAACATAACCTGGACCTAGTGCTGGACCACAACCAACTTCATCTTCTAATCCACAACAGGGTCCTAATCCTTCTCCTTCTTAACCTATGAAGGAAAAACACCTAACTGAGGAAGGCAAACAAGAACAATCTATTGTTGTAGGCAAGTTTCCTTAATTAAAATACAACAACAAGAAAATAATAGCCATAAGAAAGTGCAAGATGAAGACGAAGAAGAAGTCCAAGGCATCAACCTCTCCACCTCAAGATGGGTCAGAATATCCTGAGGGAGCTCAAGAAGTGAGTGCTCAACAAAGTCCACTCATTTTATAGCCTCTTGTTGTTGAGAGATGTGAATCCAAGGATCGCAATCAGGAATTATCAGTGTTAAAGGAAATCAAATTAATGTTTGCGGAATCAACATTAACCCTGTTTAATTAATGAATAATATTTATGAAGAACACAATAATACGAACACAATTAATAATCAAACAGAATTTGATTAACATGTACTAAAATTGTTAAATGATTACAAATGACTAATCAATGAATGACATAAACAATAAATGTTTTGGTCATGTTGCTGTTGATATGACGGCTGCTAGGGTTCATGTTTGTGTGAATTGATGTGATGGTTTTGTATTGATCGTCTAATGTTCATTGTCTTCTATTATGTGTATTATGCATATTTTGCGTATTTGATGTGAAACCTAGGATCCATATCACGTATGTTTCAGTTAAGAAAACACTGGATCTCTTGGGATTTAAACAACTGTCTTGTTAATGTGTTGACTTGTTTAATTGTAACATTTGTATTTAAAAAATACAAGTGTTTGGACTCCGCAGCTACATAGCCTTCCATAGATGTTTGTTCTTCCGTAGGTACTTTGTTCTTCCAAAGCTTTCTTGTTCTTCCGAAAATACTTTGTTCTTCCGAAGCAATGTTGTTCTTCCGAAGATACTTTGTTCTTCCAAAGCTATCTTGTTCTTCCAAATATACTTTGTTCTTCCGAAGCTATCTTGATCTTCCGAAGGGATCTTCACTTGAACTTCAAATCTGGTTGTTCATCCGCAGAGGATTTTTAGATGTATTTTACTTGTAAAAAACATATCTACAGAAGAACAAAATGTTCATCTGTAGATTTTTCTTACACTTAGTCAATTTTAGTAATTCTCTAATTATAATGGTTGTACCTGCACTCATACACAAATTAACACACATATGGGTTAACCTATATACATAATGCAAACATCAAAATGATGAATTATAATCATTCATTACAAGTATTGATTAAAGTTTTAATCCTATACAAAATAATCAAGATCTATTGTTTCTAGATCTAACAAGAGACCCATCATGTCCAGGTTGTTTACTACTAATCCAGATAGATGGTATATCACTAGAGATCAAGGAGGTTGAGACAACTAATTCTGGCAAAACATTCTTGATCTCCCTCTACATGATCTCTATGTCATAAGGAGATATTTTAAGAGGTTGAAGGATCCTAACCAACTAATGATGAAGGGAATGATCTTGATCCTAATAAGGACTATCAACAAATGAATATCAAGACTTAAAGGTCTCTTCAGATATGGTAGCATCAGTCTAGTAGGAGTTTGTAAGGAATATACTTAGAGGCGGATGCAACCAAAGAACAACTAGAGCTCTCAGTATGCACATATGAAGTACAAGGAAATAACTTCACAATATTTGATACAACTCAATGAATTATGCTAAGTATCAAATATTCAGAAGCCAAAAGATCATATCTACCAAAGCCAAATATGAAGTATTCTAAAGTTTCAAAGACAAAGTCTTTCGAAGCCAAAGACTGATTTCTTTTGAAGACAAAAAAGACATGTTTTTTCTGAGTCACTTGTTTGACAAAAGCTGAACCACTTTTTGTTACCATCTCTGAATACTCACCTACTTATATGAGTTTGTAAAAATTTCATACTTTTGTCAAACTATAGATTAAGGTCTTTTGTCTGTAACTTTCTACTTTTTTTTATTTTTATCCTTTTTGTAATAGATAATGATGTGAGCTATGACATGTCATCGTCACAAGTCAAAAGGCAATTTGCATTTGACTATACATTGATCTTGTTGTCAAGATTAGTGTTTCCAGCTAGCCTTCAAAGTATGGTCAGTTGTAAGAGGTAATATAAAGTATCTCAAGTACTTGTCTTTAATGTATGCTTTATAACACTTGTAAGAACTTGAGAGCAATATACATCATTCTTGAAAACCATGTTATCTTATTCTTGTTTATTGTTTTTGTTACTTGTGTTCATTGTCTCATACTAACATGTTCCCTATTTGATTTGTTAAGTGTTCTAAGTCTCTCTTGATTGTGAAAATGTTGCATTGACCCCCTTCACCGGTTCTTCGGTTGCCTTCTACAACAAAAGGATTTGATACATAATGGGTTATAGAAGATTGATTAACAAAGAGGTCCCCTTTTCTATCAATCTATGAAACATTCTTGTTTGGAAGACTAGCAAAATTGTTTATTAAAAAGTTAGTAGTGCAACATGGTGTGTCAATGTCTATTATTTCTGATAGAGACACCTGGTTTGCATCAAAATTTTGGATAAGATTTAATGAAGTAATGGGAATAAGATTGCATATCGATATAACTTACTACCATCAAACAAAAAGACAATCAGAAAGAACCATTCAAACATTAGAAGACATGCTTCGAGATGCTATATGGTAAAAGGTGCAGATGCCTAGTGTGTTGGGTGAATTGGATAGTTAGAGATGATTAAAATTTGCGAAGAATTCTCTTCCTCTTGGGTGAATTGGATAGTTAGAGTTGATTTAACTTTACAGGTCTTTGAGGTCACTTTTAGTTAGGCACAATACTGATACTACATCATGGAAGTATAGAATCCTTCCAGATGCTCTCTTAATGATTGCACAGTCCCATTCTTGATCATACTTCCATTCCATGATCATGCTGTTATATACAGAGTTAGGACTTATGATGTGGTCAAACAGTTCTATCAAGGTAGATTTTCTCTGTAATCTCTCTTACTGTTGTACCTAATGGCCGTACTTCGCTAGGTATGACTGCTCATGGCTCTCTGATTAGTTTATCTTTCCCTTTGCGTTAATCTTTACTTTGAACTGCTATTGGTTCAGCAGGGGTTTTGTTATGTTGCTCAGCATCAGACTTTGGAGCTTTAGTCCTGAATCTTACCCCAGTGTCAAGCTCAACAGCCATTACATGTTTCATCATCCTTCTCAGCTCACCAGCATTTCTTCCCTTAAGCTCATATGCCTTGTAGTTATGACCTTGTAGCCAACACATCATATTGTACTTGCTAAGCTTTGCTTTATCACAACGGCCTAGATCTTTCTTGATTTTCTGAATGGCTTGAAATGTTGTGAATGCTTCATAGTCACAATTTGGAATCACGAATCTGTCAAGCTCAAACTCTCTCAGTAGATCCTTCATTTCAATCAGATTCATCCTCTCAACCATATCAAATGGAAACCCATGGTTGATAAGGGTCATAAACATTGTTGACTCAGGCCTTTCTTCTAATATGTCTTTTGTTGTCAGCAGCTCCTCAACTTGTGATTCTTTTTGTTCTTTGGGAGACTCATCTTTAGTGAGCTCAATCAATTCAGCATCACTTTTTGTTTCATCATGAGACATAGGCTTTGAAGTTGATACAACCATTGAAGGTGTGTGCTCAGGTGATATAGGCCTTGATCTTTTGGGTGAGTCTTCAACCTCGATTACTTCCTTCTTGAGTGACCCTAAATACTTCCTTTTTCTTGAGTATTGGATTATGTTATGTGATGTCTCAGCAGATTCTTTTGGCTATTTTGATGCAGTGGCATTTTACTCAAGGTCACTTATCTTCTTTTTCAATTCTCCAGTAAGTTCATGTAGTGGATTAGTTACTTCATTGTTAGTTTGAGCAACTTCTCTCAGTCCTTTTAGAGATGCTTCTTATTGCTTTAGCTTCTCATCCTTTTCCTTTATCAATCCCTTCAAATCTTGTATTATTTGCTTTCTATTGTTTGATTTGATAACATGTTTGTTATATTCAGCAACCAGATAACTTTTGTTGATAGGGATGTCCTTATCACTAAGATCATCTTCATGATAGGCAACTACATCAACATAGTTCCCTTTGTCTTCTCCTTCTTCATGATTAGCAATAGTCTCATTATCATTGACATCATTGTGTGCTACACTCACTGAGCCTGAGCTTGACTCAGCTGCTTGATTTGCCTGCTCTTCATGTTGTTGTTGATGGTGCTGAAGATCTAAGATAGCTACTACTTGCGTAGTTTGATTGGATGTACTTGGTTCTTAAGAGTTTGTGAGTGAGAGTGGGATGTTGTTGGCTTGAGAAACCAACTCAGTCTCACCAGTGTGAACTGAATTTTAAGACTAAGTGGCAATGACAGGTTCTGTATGCACACTCTCAGGTGATTGAGGAAGAAGTGGAGAGATTGTAAGTGTTATGACTAGCTGTTTGAGATTGTTGAGATTGATTTGGTTGGATGGGTGAAATAGGCAAGGTGTTTTGACTGGCTGGTGAGTGATGTTGGGGTTTTTGAGGTTGATTTGGTGATAGAGGGTGGATTAGAGAGATTGGTTGAGTGTTTTGGCTGGCTGATGACTGTGATTGGGGTGTTTGAGGTTGTTGGTGAATGGGTGATTGTGGAGGTGAAAATGAGGCTTCCACAGAGTTAGTTGATGAACTCTCTTGAGCTTCTTCCTATATCAGTTCTTGGGGAATGTTGGCATTAGGGTCTGCTATATGAGCAAACATGGGCATGTATCCTCCTTCATATCTCCCACTGATCTTGTTCAATACAGATCTACTCAAATATGCTTGCGCAAATACATCTCCATCTCTTGCTATTCCAGGCATTTCACCATTGATGATCAGTTGTAGGAACCTTAGGAACATGAACATCTTATCTGCCTTCTAAACTCTTACTTGATCACACAAACATCCAAGGATGTACTTAGAGTAATTATAGGTTCTCCCTTCAAATACACCTATGATTCCAGATGATATGTGCCTTGAAATTCTGTCTAGTCTAGACTTCATGTTTGAAATGCACTTCAGATAGGTGTGACACAGGAACCTATATGTTTTGCACAATCTTCCTTTCTTGATCTCATCTTTGTCAAAATCTCTATCATATCCCATCAAATAGAATATATTTTCTATGTATTCATTCTCGAACACAACTGGATGACCTATCTCGACATCTCCCAAGTTGAGATTTCTCCTGATACATTGTTCATCAATCCTTAAGTGTTCATTCCCAATATTTGTATGTATCACCATATCATCTCCTTCCTTTTCTACTCTAGCCAAGATCCAGAAATCAACAATGTGTGATTGATATATCACCAGCTCCGCTATTAAGGCATAAAACAACCTAGATCTTCTTAGATAGCGGATGATGTCTCGACATCCTTGTGATACAGGGTCGTTAGGATTTAAGGATGCGCACACATGGTGTTCCCTTGCAAATCGATCACTAATCTTTAACATAGTGATCTGAGATCAGTGATTTTGAATGTTTGTGAAAGAGGGAAAAAGGTTTCTTGAGAATGTTTTTCTAGGTCTGAAAAAGTAATAATGAATTCCAAGTCAAAAACATCATTTATACTCCCTCGGACATATTTATTTCATTTATTTAATGAAATGGGTCCCACTTTTCTTTTTATCCTTTCGTGGAATTTATTTGTTCCGTAGATTTCAGAGCATAGTGTATCCGTAGGATATCTGCGGATGCCTAAGTTAAAACTGAAGGATTGACTTAAAGTATAACTTGATTTTCCATAGTTACCAATCTATGGAAATAAATTATACTTGTAAAATATTAACTCATTCATAGGTTACCAATCTACAGATAGTCATATTTTACTCCCCCTTAAGTTTTTGCACTGTAGCTTCTGTTGATGCTTAGTTTTGCACAGTAGCTTCTGTTGATGCTTAGTTTTGCACTGTAACTTCTATTGATGCTTAGCTTTGCACTGTAGCTTCTGCTGATGCTTAGTTTTGCACTGTAGCTTCTGTTGATGTTTAACAAGCCACGATTGCAACTTATTTTGTTGTATGGTTCTAATCAACTGATAAAACCATTTATTGCAATTGGATCTTGTTGACTTTGTATTCATGACAATTATGCACAAGAAGGTTTATATTTTTAAAAAAACTTCATGTATCCAAAAGCCAAGTTAGTGCTCAGGTTCCAATTCCTTTATATTGACAATTCATTAGACAATTTTGTTGTTAATTGTTTTCAAAATTCTACTCCCCCTAATTTTTTGATCAATGATGAATAAAAGCATTTTGTCATAAATTTATAAGAAGAATATCATGAAAGACACATGTATGTCCAAACATGCTAAATCGAAAGAAATCAATTTAATATAAATAAAATTGAAATGAGTAATATATACAAGCATGTATACATATGGAATGGGGTCATACTATAACACTAAGCATCTTCCTGGTTGATTTGTTTGATAAATTGATACCTGAATTTAGTTATGATTGCAAGTATGTTTGTCCACTTAAATCCATACAAGAGTATTATGTCAACTAGGCATGTTGTTTATCATGTTTTCATGTTTATTAAGAGGTAACTGTTATGGGCTTCACATTTAATTCACTTAGAGTTTGTCCTCCCTTTGTGAATCAAATCATCACCTTTTCACACTTAGAAATTGTGTAGTTTAAGTTATAAGTTATATCTTGAAATGCATTTGACATCTCATTAATGCATTGATGTAGAAGCTCTAAATTTAATATACATTTGATCATAGAGGATTCTTTTGAGAGCTTCGATATTATCATCAACAGGTCACAAGGTCTTTACTTCCGTAAAACAAAGGTGCCATTAACCCAAATCTTTGTTTACACAAAATAGAGGGTTGATAAGGATTATGATCTTTTCATACACCCAGGTCTTTGTTCACACAAAATAGAGGGAATATGATTTACAAAGATAGACATTATAAAGTGATTTGGTCACATCAAAATAAGACTTACTTGTTGTTTCTTTGAAATGAAGTCTCCTACAAACGATTACTTTATATTATGTTGGGCATGCACTTATTGTAGTTTTCGTTCAAGATGAACCTACTCATATATCAAGAAACTTGATCAAATTTTAATGATTCTTAAGAATTCAGGAAGAAGCAAAGGCATAGTGTACTATCATTTCCCATACATATGTCATGCAGAATTAAAAGACACAGATAGAAGGAAAATATAAATTTTTATTCTAAGCTTTAGAAGATGTTTCAGAAGTTTCTTCCAAAGGTAATTGTAAATATTTCGAAGGATAAATTTTTTTTATTATTATTATAAGTATTTACAAGGACAAACACATGCTTTTCTTGTTTATAATGATTAATCTAAGTTAATCATACCTAGAGACTCAATTAGAAAATTAAATCTAACTAAATCAAAGGCTTTAGTGAATAAATCAGCAAGTTCATTTATTATATCCACTTTGACTAACTTGATCAAACATTTTTCTGAGCAATCTCTCAAAAAATGGTTTCTTATTTTAATATGTTTTGTTTTACTATGTTGTACCGGATTAGCAGTAATAAACATAGAAGCTAAGTTTTCAATGTAAATTGGAGTATGAATGAAGTTGTAACCATAATCAAGTAATTGGTTTTGCAACCAAAGCACTTGAGATCAACCAGCTGAAGCAGCTATGTACTCAGCCTCAGCTGTGGATACAGATACATTTGTTTGCTTCTTGCACTACCATGAAACTAGTCTTGTCCTATGTATTGACATCGACCAGTTGTGGATTTTCTATTATTGTTGCAACCTCCAAACTCACTATCTGAATATGAGTAAAGAGTAAAATCACCATCCTTTGGATACCAAAGTCCAAGAGCAGGTTTTCCTTTCAGATATCTGAAAATCCTCTTCATAACATTCAGATGTGACTCTTTTGGATATGATTGGTACCTAGAACATACACACACCGCAAACATAATGTCAGGTCTACTAGTAGTTAAATACATGAGTGATCCTATAATTGATCTATATAATCTTTGATCAATAGATATTCCTGCAGGATCATGTACAACTTTATCAATTATTGAGGCTGGTGTTTTGCATGAGGATGTATCAGCAAGGTTATACTTCTTCAATATTTGATGTATGTACTTCTTTTGATTGATGAAAATGTCATTTGTCTTTTGGGAACTTGTAAACCTTGGAAGAAAGTTAATTCTCCCATTGAACTCATCTGAAACTCAAATTTCATCAACTCTTCAAAGCTTACACATAATCTCTTGTTAGTTGATCCAAATATAATGTAATCAACATAAATTGAACAACTAAGAGATCTTGATTTTCTTGTTTGAGAAAGAGAGTTTGAGCAATTGTTCCCCTTTTGTATCCATGCTTGATCAAGAAAAAAGATAATGCTTCATACCATTTTCTTGGTGCTTGATGAAGACCATACAAATCTTTGTCAAGCTTATATACCATGTGTGGGTAATAAGGATCTTCAAATCCAAGAGGTTGTCATATATAGACTTCTTCATCAATTTTCCCATATAAGAAAGCACATTTGGCATCCATTTGATACATAGTGAACTTTTTATACGATGCATATGCCAGGAATACTCTTATGGCTTCAATTCTTGCAACTGCTGCAAAAACTTCATCATAGTCTATTCCTTCTTCTTGTGTGTAACCTTGTGCAATCAACCTTGTTTTGTTTCTCACAATAATACCTCCTTCATGTAGTTAATTTTTGAAGAGCCATCTTGTTCCAATTGGATGTTGGCCTTCTGGTAAATCAACTAGATTCCATACTTTCTTCTTTCTAAATTGTTGAAGCTCTTCTTGCATAGCTTCAATCCAGCTATTGTCCTTTAGAGCAACTATGATGTTTGGAGGAACTACTTGTGAAAGGAAACAAGTGAAAAGACAGATGTTTGCAGCTCCACCTTGACCTCTTGTTGTTCTTTTATTAAGATCACCAATAATGTTGTGTACTGGATGTGTCTTATGAGTTCTTGTTGTTGGAGTAGATTCAACAACAATAGATGATTCCAAGTTAGTCATATTCATTGATGTAGATGGATCCAATCCAATTGATGAATTTAGGAAGTAATCAAAGTGTTCCTCTTGTTCAACATTGGGTATGGAATGATCTTCCTGAGTCTGATCATCAAGAGCATCATTAATATCTTCCGCAGGAACTTCTCCAGAAGCAATTTGTTTTTCCATAGGAGTTAAAGGAACTTCTACGGATGATGTACGAGGATTTGTTTAATCATCTCTAATGTTTGTTGTATCTTCTTGAAAACATGGAACATCTGTTGAGACATTATTCATATCTCCGGATGCAAGACACTCATCTGCGGATGTAGAGGTAGCAGCTACGTATGAAGTGTTTTCATCTGAAGATATAGGTCCATGAGGCTGGACTTGTGCAGCATCATTGTTGTTATTTGTTGTTTCTTGTTCCATGATACTTGATGAGTGTATTCTTGGAGAATTAGCTGATAGTGATACTTCATTCATATTTGCGGGGACAAATGGATAGCATGTATCATCAGATCCCGCATTATTCAAATAACCTGAGTTAAATCAATTTGTTAGAGCATCTATATCAAAAAACTATGATGATCCTTCCACAATGTTATGTTGTGGAATGTAAATCCTATAAGATTTAGATGTTGAAGAATATCCGACAAAGAAACCATCATAGGCTTTTTCTAAAAAAATTCCAATTGTTCTTTTGTGTTTAAAATAGATGCATGACACCCTCTAAGATATCCTATGTAAGGTTATCTTTTAAATAGAAGCTCATAAGGTGTTTTATTATGTTCTTTTACAATCAATGTCCTATTTTGCATGTTGTATTCACTGCTTCAGCCCAAAAGGTGATTAGCAATTGTGAATTCAGCTAGCATTGTTCTTGCTACTTCAATAAGTGTTTTGTTTCTTCTTTCAGCAACTCCATTCTATTGTGGAGTTCTTGGTGCACTGAATTGTCTTGCAATACCTTTATCCCTACAAAAAGAATCTGAGTCAGCATTAACAAATTCAGTCTCATTGTCACTCCTAAAATTTTTAACTTTTAAGTCATGTTGATTCACAATCTTGATGACAAATTCCATTAATGTTTCTGATGATTTACTCTTTTGTTTTAAGAAGAATACCCATGTGAATCTAGTGAAATCATCTACTATCACTAAACAATATTTCCTCTTTCTAATGCTCATCACATTGGTTGGACCAAACAGATCCATGTGAAGCAATTTGAGTGGTATAGTGTTTGTATTAATAATTTTGGATTTATGGGACACTCTATGTTGTTTTCCTTTATAACATGAAGGACAATGGTTTGAACAATAAAATTCTTTCTTTGGCAATCCAATGACTAGGTCATTTTTCATCAATTTGTTCATGTTCTTCATGTTAGAATGAACAAGCCTTCTATGCCATAATTGAGATTCATCTTCTGATGATTTAGATAGAAGGCATGTTTCATGTCTTGTGAGTGAAGTGTTGTTCATATCCAAAACATATGTGTTTCCTTTTCTTGATGCTTTAAGAAGGATCCAATCTTCTGGAACTAAAAAACCTAGCTTAAGAATGTAATAATTAGTCTTATCAAATAATATGGTATAATTTTGATCACAAATTTGAGACACACTCAGTAAATTATATTGTAAATTTTCATAATAGTTTACTTTCTCAAGTTTAAGCACACCATTAGTTACCATTCTTCACCAACTATTTTACCTCCTTTCTTATCCTTACCAAATGCCACATATGAGGCATTTTTATGCTTGAAGTCATGAAGAATAGAACAGTTTCATGTTATATACCTAGAACAACCACTGCCAACATAACACTTGTTTTCAGCTCTCCAAGATTGTTCCTGCACACAGAAAAAAATCAATTAGAATTGACAACCCAAGCCTTATTGATCTTAGGTTTGCCAGTAGTGTCTAAATTTGTTACTCCTTCATGAATAAGTCTTGAAGTTTCAGTATTAATTTTAGTTTTAATTGATTCATTTTGAGTTGTTTCAGGTGAGGATGATTCTATTGAAGATAAGGTTGTTGAACTACCTCCTGGTTTCTCATTCTCTTCTTCATTCACCTTTTCTTTATTGGTTTGTTGTTTTGATTTTGATGATGAGCCTTGATTTTGGAAAGTTTCATCATCTTTTGATTTTGATTGAGGTACATGAGTTCCCTTTTCAAAATTATCAAAGAAAGCATCATCAACTTTTGTTTCTTTTTCAGTCAAATCCACCCTTTTATGAGGTGTTTTTTATTGCAGAAATGTTGTTCTTTTCTTCCAATGTTCAATATCAGTGGATGTTTTCTCCTTTGGTTTTCGCTTTTTTTGTTGTTGCTTCTTAGACTTTGAATCTTTTTCACATGTTGGGGTTTGTTAGAACATAGTAACATTGTTTAACCGTTTAAACTCTCTGAAAAACGCAGCGGAAAGAGAGTTATAACATAGTTTATAATCTGAAATTTCAGGTTTTATATTAATGTTATAAGATATGAACAAACCCAAGAACATAAGGATCTTATATATGTGAATAAAACTAGCTATATCAACCCAAAATAGACATTATGGACAGCTATAAAATGAGCTGCCATAAACTACCTTTCAGCAGCAAATAAGATGAAATGAAGGATGATCTTTATCCAAGAAATTCGACCAAGGCACCAAGAGAAGG
>BJCM01086795.1:0-10479 GCA_018326385.1 Flaveria bidentis
ATATATATATATATATATATATATATATATATATATATATATATATATATATATATCACAAAAGAATAAGAAATATATATAAAGATTATCTTTCTCTACAGAAATTTAAATTTATCTTTATCTATTTTCTCTTATTGAAAATTGAATGAAATATTTTTTATATTCATAATGCTTGTACCAGTTTCATAAAATCGTCACAAAAAACTGCATATTAAAGCGTTCATGGTTTGAGAGTCATGTGTATACTTTATATTTGTAGATTGTATTCTAATTATAATAAACCTATAAGTTAAAGCATGTAGGACTAGGTCACAGAATACTTTTTCCCTCAATAATTAAATAAAAATGAGATAAAAGACATAAACTACTTTTGGAAATATTGCAAGTAGCATGACAAAATGCATAGTTTATAAAAGATTCTGACTTTGTACGTCAATCTCTCCATTTTCTCTCCCTCCATAAACTTATAAGTAAGATTAAATACAAAAGGTTCTTAACGTGTAAAGAGTAGAAGAATTTCAAGCCATTGATCAAAATAATCAATGCCTTGTAATTTTCTCACATAAAAAAATCCAATAATCATGCATGAATGAGATTTGTAGGAGTGAAATTTTAAAAAACCTATCGCAGGTTGACCTTATCATGTTCCTTTGATTTTTTAAACAAATATAAAAAAGAAATTTTAATTATTATATTTTCTAAAATTACGCCATAACTTCAAATATTTTATACTCTTTAGCATCTTAAGAAATACGAGTACTACTTTAATTCTTGTATTTTTTATATTATATAAATAGATTAGAATACATGTATATTTTAATATGTTTTTTTATTTATTATCAACAAAATGTAGTATGTATTGTCTTTTATCTAGATGGATATATGCATATCCACTGTATGCACATGTATATACCTATAATAGTGTAGACCTTATTTTATTTCCAGTTGTCATATTATACATTCAATTCGAGCTTGTTTGATATGTGACAATATAGAATGATATAGACAAAAAAAAATTAAAATAAATTATTTCATTTTATTATCATGTTTGATTATCCTATGAGAATGAAATATATTATCACTTGTGTTGTTTGACAGACAAGAAAAGACAAAGAAATAGCAGATAATAATGATGGGTGGTAGTGGTCTTTTTTATTACGGCTATCATTTCTACATATCAAACACTATTTTAGTTAAGTTGGCTACTTAGTGTGTAACTACTATTTGATTTTCATTCACTACCATGAGAGATTTGATTGCGTACCTACACTTCAAGATGGAATAAGGAGAAGGAGTTCATCTTTTGTATCTTTAGAACCCAACTTTACCTCATGCAGCACGTATCACTTGAGATTTTTGAAGGTGGGGGAGCTTTTATTTCTCATCCCTAAACCATTTCAAAATAATTAATATAATTCAATATATATTAGATTAAAAATAAATAAAAAATTATTTTTTAAAAGTATTTAAGAAATATCATCCTATATGTTAATACAAAAACTGGATAAACAATGAATTACATGTTATGTTAAGCATGGTACAACCCTTGCTCTTCACAGTTGCCCCTTTAAATGGTTTTCTCTTCACCATTTCTTCTTTTAGGATTGTGTGTGTTCTATGACGCTGGTGGGATTCCAGCACCCTCTCAAGTTGTACCTCATGTACAACAGTTTCTCTACACAGTTGTTCCTTTAGATTGGTTTTTAGTTCTCTTTTTAGTGTTGAGCGTATTCTATGACAGTGGTATGGGAAGTGTGGTTTTCTCGTTCTCTCTAGCACCCTCTCCGCTCGTACCTCCTGTGTTATGTGTGTTACAACTATTATGGTATACAGCTACCTACACTAAATGGGTATGGCATACTTTGTGAGGGCGGCCATGAAGGTGGAGTTCGGTCTTTATGCATGTTTTGTGTGCTGATTTTTGTCGGGCGACCGTCATCGTGGTTTCCAACATCTACTACGCTCACTGTATGTGTCGTCATTAGAAATGCAAGCCTCCTTGTCGTTGCAGGGGCAATGGGTTGTCGTTGTTGCCCACTACATCCTCTCTAATCGTCGTATACATATATTGATGCATCATAAATAAGTTTACAATCAATATAAATGTGGTGAGATCATAAGTTTGTCATCAAACATAATACATATATTGATGCATCATAAATAAGTTTACAACCAAACATACTTATAAGTCGGATGATAAATAACTGTTACAATATAAATCACAAAAACTAGATAATATAACATCACAATACCCATTCTGTTGGTACAGGAAATATTTTCCTAAGTAGCACTACATATATTACCTAACGATTCCACATCCGAATTAATGATTGTAACATAAATGACGGTATATCTAAAAAATCTTATATATATGCATCAATCTTATAACAATATGTTTTCCCCCTAAAAACTTATAAATACAAAAGGGGACTATGAGTCTCACCTTTTACTCCGGTAGGTTCCCTGAAAAATATTTTACAAACAATCAATATTTCTTTAAAATTTCAGCATTTTACATTTATAAAATCAAAACAGAAGCTATAATCATCCAAATGTCACGAAATTTTACAGAAGATACATAGAAAAATCTATTAAAACATGCCAAAGTTTCATATATTGACTATCTACAGTTTATTTTCTGGAATTTTTACAATATTTATATAAACTAGAAAAAAATACTTATTGGTCTCTAAAATTCACCAATATTTATCAAAATGCACATACCAAAATATATATTGCTTCATAATTTCTTAAAATGCTAAATCATAAATGAACTCGTTTTATTGATTAATTTTAAATTTCATACAAACTGTTCTAATCTAATTATTATACTTTTTATAAAATTTTCATTATTTATGTTATAAACTAACTATTTTTTCGATTTTTGAATTACAGATTCTTCTAAAAGTTGTAATTTAAGCATAACTATGAATTAGGTCATGTAATTTATTCTATAGGTCCTATAACACTTATGAATTATCATTTAATTTTTCCAGCTTTTTACCAAGTTTGGTTCTTCTAGTTGATAATTTTCTTTTAATAATTTAAATAATTTATATAAATTATTTTCCTTATTATTATTGCACCAAAGTTTGTAGAATGTTACTTCTTAATATTTCTAGCATATTCACAGTTTTTATTCTCACAATCACATTCATTTAAGTAATAAACCAAATTTATCAAGTTACACATAATTTCAACCATTTATTTGTAATGTTTTTGTTTGATACAACAGTTTACCATATTTTTCAGATTTTTAAACCTTTCTTACTAATTTTTGGATAAAGATAAAGTGTTTCGAAAAGTTTAGTGAAGAACCTTCATGTTTTAACCAAATGGGTTGGTTATATGTGTTGTTTAAACACATATATATATTGTAAACTTAGTTAGTTAGTGATTAGAAATTAGAACCTTGATTTTAACGAAAGGAGAGGGTGAAAGGTAGTTGATGGCAGCTTCTTTCTTGATGAATCGACTTGGATGGTTGTCTTGAGCTTCAAAGTCTCGATTTCCTTGCAAGTTGATTTGGAAGATGATGGTGTTAATTATGGTGGCCGAGAAAGTGTAAAGAGGTGGTGATGATTGTAATTTGTGAACCAAAGAATTAGGGAGGTTGAACCGAGAGTGATAGTGGTGGTGGTGTGAAGATGGTGGCAGTCGAGGTGGTATGCGGTTGTAGTGTGGCCTTCGGCCGAAGGTTACATGTAAGTGGGGTTGTCATGATTATCTCTAGGCTTAGGGTAATGAAGTGGCCATTATAGCTTGGGTTAGTCGGCCCCTTAGATTGCTATGTGGTAGGTTTGAATGCATCCATGGTGTCTTAGTGTTGCTAGGTGTCGAGCAAAGGAGCAAGTGAGTCACCAAGTCATTATTGCAAGGTTAACTAGTGTTTAGGATGTTTAATCGAGTTGTTTCGTTATCATAATGAACCGAGATTAAAGTTAGGGCGTGCTTAAGTTTTTAAGGTTTACTTAGTTTTGTTTTGATACCAAGTTTCCTTGATGTTATCTTCGCATTGTGGTGTTTTGTTGGGTTGTACCATGATCCATTTGGTGTATCTCTTGGTCCTAAAATATTGAGGTTATTGATCAAATAATAGTTGGTATCAAGAGTTTATGCATATGAATACATGCACACGTAAATTCCATACATGCATGCAATCATGCATACGTACTACATATATATATATATACACTAAAACATAAATAATTCATAAAGGGTTAGTCAAATAATAGATAATATATGAATTTTTCTTAAGGCATAACCTTATATAACCTTAGTTTTTAGAGTCGTCACAATTTCACACCCCAACCGTTGGGTGGCGACTAGTTGTATCACAAACACGAATATACACGTCAAGTTGTTATAACTTCGAACATGCAAAACCCTCGAAATTCCCCATATGAGTTTTCTAACTGGCCCTAATCATGTCAATGACCTCTAGTTAGGGTTTCCATGAACCTCGATCATCATTTGTTATCACAACTCATGATGAACAAGCTCCTAAGAGCTAGGGTTCGCACACAGGCCCAACATAGTGACCAAATGGACATTTCTTTCCCTATCACATAAAAATATCCTTTTTATGCTTGCTTCTCATGCTAACCCTTAGGTTATGACACTATGATACTTTTATCATTTCTGTACCAAGACCAAATTATCCCATGACTAATTTGTTTATCTGATCGTGCATATGTTCTTTAATATTTCAAAGGTATATATGCTATCAACTAGTTACTAGTTTGGTTCATCTAAGTACCCTGGTTTAGCCTTACAATCTATAATGTTGTAAAATATGGGGGTTTAGAACCTTATCACGATAGATTTGTGTCTTCAGTCGATTCTTGACGTTCCAGATTCCACCATTGAATGATCCCACACTACAACGGAGTTTCATACGTCACATTCTCACACACTTATAGCCATAACTCAAATTTAGAAGAGGATAAGGCTTACCAACAAAAACCATGCCTCCAAACGTTAGTTCCAAGCCAAATCAACATCATCAAATGGAAATACAACATCTGATCATCACATTGAGCCTTTATTACGTCAAAACTATAGAAAGAGAGAGGGTATATCAGTTAGAGAAAGAGAGCACCGAGATGAAGGGTTGCAAATGGGTAAAATTTGGTTTCTTAGGCTTTAATATTGGATTTACTAATCTGGTATCCTAGTGGATCATTAAGTAGGGCTTGGTGGTCTGCTACCAACATAAGAAACTAATATTCGCATCTTTGAATGGGATATTCACATATCACTTTAAAATATTCCTCGTACCATTAAGCCAGACCATGCTGGCCGGCAACCACCTTGGCAGAAATTTAAACTTTCTTTGGTGGCCCGTTGGTCCACTATGAAACCCGAGTCCTTCTTCTCGAACCTTGTTTTTTGACGGACCCTTATGACTATCCATAAGAGCCATACGGGTCCGTAAAGGTCTAATAATCATAAATCCTTATGAATTTTCATTTTTGATCATTATATTCATGTTTTCGACCCGCTTATTTGCGTGATAACTTGCCCATTAGGCCGAGATGTCACATTGTTGCCCGGATTCTATAGTCGGGAAAATTGTTGTGTCGATGATAATTAAAAACCACAACTAAACCCCGATCTGTATCAGTTTTTTCTTTGGTCGATTATGTATACTTTTTACCATGTTATTGTGTAGATATTTTTGTTGGGCACATCGTTTTGCCGATAATGATACGTCTTTGCTCATGTGAAGCTGAGCCTAAGCTCATTTGAGTTGATTCTTCTGTTAGGTATATCATTGTGTTAGTGATTAGTTTGATGACATGATGTTGTTGTCCAAAACATTGTTGTGTTAATGATGATACGTATTTGGTCATCTGAGACTTATTTCTGGTCGATGATGATGAACATGTATTCATTTGAGAGGTTATTTGTTATATGATAATGAGTGTTATATAGGTTGTACAATGTTGTCATTTCGCTACTCTGTTAGCATATATTACAATATTGAGTTGTGATGATACACCACCAATGGTGTCGGTTGCCTTGTTATGATAACTATATAAAAAATTACTAGACTAAACTACAAATTAATACAATATAAGATAGCTCGTTCATTGAATCATGCATATTTCAATCCTTTCCATGATTTCGCATTTCATTTCCTTTTATATCGGTACTTCGGTATCTATAGATACTAATAAAAGAAAGTTTATTTTGCCACTTGTCATCTTCTTAAACCATCTTTTTGACACTTTTTATTCTTCTAAACATCCTCACCTTATTTTCCCTTCAAAAGGGTATTAAAGTAATTTAAACACTCAAAGAATTTATCTTTTTTCATAAAAATTATTTTGGTCAATTGATACATTTTTCTCTCTCATCTATATTTTTTTAAAATCAAACTATGTTTTAAAAAATAAATTTTACTAAAAAAATTAAAATTCATATATTTTCTAAAACATTGAACCTTTTGAAGCAAAATATTTTAAATCAGTCATTTTCTAAAATAATTATAAAAATATGGAATTTTCTAAAAGTAATTTTATTAAAACAACCAGAATAATTAGAAACTTAAGTTTTTAATAAACAATAAATTTTTATAAGAAAATCTTAAAACAAATATTTAAAAATGAAACTATTTAGATAAGAGAGTTAAAATAGTATAATTGTTTTATCTTTTGAACAAATACATATGTATAATTTTATACATATCTTATATTGAAATACCGTACTATGAATTTTTGTGTTTATTACTAACTATAATCCGTTTAATAAATGAGTTTATAGACTATCTATTTATCTATATATCTATCTATTTATAACCTATCTATTTGTTTATTTGCTTGAAATAATTATCCATATGTAATTATAATCATATTTATCTTCAAACATAGTTTTATAATTCATAAATTTTTATTACTAATTATTTATTGATTTATTTATTCAATCTGTGTAATACAGTTGATACTAACCTAGTTATATTATATATGACTTGAATAACTTAAGATTATTATTAACTTGTTATAAAGTCCTTATATACAGATAAACATATAAATCAACTAAACACAAAAAGTCAACTCATCGAGTCAACAAGCTATATCAAGTTAAATACAAGCTAAACTTCCATACTTTCAATTAGCTTATCTCATAGTCTCGTATTATTATGGACTCGAGTCTGAGTTGATCTTAACTTATCTGTTAACTCGTTTTGAACGCGCTTACAAAAGAACCCTATTGATTGTATCTGTACGGATAGAACTAGAAAAGCATCCAAAATTTGTCATGTTGCTTTTGAGTCTAGTGCAATGTAAAGTTTTGTCATATTCCATCACCCTTTAAACTTGAAAATGGAATTAGATGTCCTACTGATGGATCAGATTTTGTTTCAAAGGTATCATGCTATTGTTGGTAATAACCTTTTACTTTTATTTAATTATATAAAGTAATAAGTAGATACTTATATATATTTTGAGTCATGTCATCGCCAATGTTATAAAAATCGGTAGCCGCTAGTCGGGCAACGAGGTAGGGACTAGTGATTAATCGGATTGAAGTTTTTATATATAATTTTTAGTTTTATATATAAATACACACATTTTAATATGTAATTTAAAAAAATCATTTGTTTATATAAATAGACATATTTGGCCGGAATTTTTAAGTTTAAGCCGGATTTTTCAAGTTTTGGCCGGATTTTTGAAAGTCGCCGGAATGTCGTCAGAATCTCGCCGGAACCCTACCGGACCACATAGCAATTAATTGACCGATTAACAAAAATCTACTAGGTGAAGTGCCGATCTCCGATTAATTGCCGATTAATCGGCGATTAATGCCGATTTTTGCAACACTGGTCATCACTTAATTTACTTGGATTCATCGGTGAAAGTTTTGTTCATAAAATCATACTTGTTTCATTTGTGTCATAAATTATATAATATAATATACGGTGTTAGAGCATTCACAGTTCGTTCCTCTTATATATGTGAGTTGGTATCTCGATTACAGGGGATGGTTGTGAGTGATTTTAAATGATCGAAAGAGGTAGAAAATTTACGGGGATTGTGTCATGTTTTCCCATATTTGAAAAACACGGTACAACCCTCATAAAATTTTTAAATATTTTTTAAAGTGGTTGTGAGTGGATGAAAAAGAAAACGTAATAGTAAATATATGAAAAAATATTATTTAATTAAAAATAAAAGAGAAAAAATAATGATGTTTAGTATAATTATAATGGTAGAAGTGAAAGAGGAATTGTGAATGCTCTTATACTAGTTATGCTATAAAGTAAATTAAACTTAATAGTAGAGGTAAGGCATAAAAGGTAAGGCATAAAAGACAATATATTATATCTCAACTTTTTCAAGTCAAATCTTGTGGCTACTAATAAGGGTTGTGAATAACTTTTCAAGACATACGCAAATCAAGAGGTTTTACGAGCTAGTCATTTTCTCTTGAAAACGGTTGGCGCCAACTTCAAGTTTCAACTTAAGGATTGATAGTTAAAATTCCGTCTAAGATATGAATATATCTGAGCTATTAATAGACATGTAACTGAACCCTGAATTATCATCACCATTAGAAAAAAAAGGGCTTGAAAATGTGAAAGCTATTAACATGTAATATATGTTTTAATGGCTGCAAAACATACATATTAAACTAGGTATTGATGGAATAAACATATGATGGATAATATTTTTTGGTCAACTTTGATCCTTATACATACATCATATATACATCTATATATAGACATATATGTATTAAATTACTCATACATACATGCGTGCTTACGTATATGAATGCATATACATCTTTTTCGGTTACCTCACAATCAGAATAACATATTGAAATGGATAATATTTTTGGTCAACTCCAAGTCTTTCAATGATGAAATCCCTTTTTGGCTCTATAGATCAATGATAGGTCATGATTCCATTTACATTATCATTTTCTTGCAAGCCTGCATGTCTGCCTGCATAATTCAAATTCTCAATTAAATAAATATACTATATTAAAATATTTTATGTCACTCTTCAAGTCTTTCCTCATTTAACCAACATCACGATTAATTTACATTAATTTTTCATAAGCAGGACTCGAACTTTTAGTAATATAGAGCTCGCCCCCACCCACCCCCTCCCACTCTAAGCTCCGTCACTGAATCACACACTCATATGTATCTATGTACTCAGCCACACACATATCAATATATATACATCAAATACCAAAGGATGTAGAGATATCAAAAGTATAATCACTAACACAATAAAAAAGCAATACATGTAAGTAGCAATGCATAAACTATATATTATTATCATAGACGTATGTGCATGGTGTATGCAACAATACATAAACTATACTAAGATATTATCAGTAATGCATGTTGTGGATGCTATAGTGTATAGAACATATAATTCAAAAGCGAATGTTTTGTTTGCAACAATGTATACGCTATAGATGTGTTATCAGTAACACATCCAACGAATACAATGATACACATTATACCCAGAATGCATATGTGGTTTATCCAACAATGCATTTGTTAAAGTATTATTAGTAATACATTCATTGTATGCATTAATGTATACACATTACTAAGAATGCATATACAATTATGCAACAACATACATGCACTGAGGTACAGTTACATTTTTGTATGCATCAATACATACATTGTACAAAGATGCATAATTTCAATGTGTACACTAAAATGTGATAATATTGTATGCATCAATGCATATAATAAATTTTAGTAAGTAACACATATCTGTATCATAGTCGTCATTGCATATAGTGTGAAATTATTGTTTTAACTCATCTACGATATAATCACCACATGAAATTTCTTAATCATGCATTATATTCAACATTCATACACTACCGCTAAAGCTTCACTTTATTTAGGATACTATCATTACATCAGTATTTTTTGAGAAAACAATTTACACATGATATTTTACTAAATTACTAAAATATGAGATATCACTGTAAGGATTTTGTTTTCCAAAAGATCGTCAACCTAGTTAGATCTTATTATGGTTCTTATATATCTCGGATGGTTACACACGCACGTGTGTGTATTTGACTTTTTGAGTTGAAAGAATGTATATATATTCTTTTGTTGCCTCTTTCTGAAATTCTATAACTTTAAGCAGAAAATGAGCAGAGAATAAACACTAGGGCGCTCAAAAGTAAAATGAAAAGATACATCTCATAATGGAAATTGGGATTTAATATAATTCGAGTGTGATTAGGGCAGCTTTTTGAAGTGAATACCCTGAGAAGCCTCCATTACAAAAAGTAAAAGAACACAAGCTCTCAACACCAAAAGAAACTAAACTTTATAATGTTCCTAATAGGACCATTCATCCACCTTGGAGTTGACTATACTATCCATGAAATTCTCACATCTTCTTTCCGAAGGGATTTTGTTTGTATATGGTAAGAACACCTAATCTTGAGGTACAAGGGTATATCACTATATTGTGATTAATTAAC
>BJCM01086796.1:0-17712 GCA_018326385.1 Flaveria bidentis
GGTGCATTATTAGCCTGTTCACACTCATGCTTACGGTAGGCATGGGTAGGGGCAATTTGTTACAGTTACAGTCTAGCTTCGGTTGCGGTGCTTATATAATATTGTAGTATTGTATGATCAACAATCAAATCATGGAAAGACTTGTGGTCCATTACACTGTTTACTATTACTTTAAAACCTGTGAACTCACCAACTTTATCTTGACATATTTTCATGCATGTTTTTCTCAGGTATTTAAAATTTGCATCAAGTTAAGCTAGCTTGATCCACATCGCATTTAGGGCCATTCATGCTGTTTGGGACATTTATCGTTGTATTAGTCATGTTTTGAAAACAATTATCTCAGCTTTGCTGCTTCCGCAATTCAACTCTGAAACAATTATGTATTTTTAAACTTATTTGTATCGTATGTTTACTAAACCATGTAGTGGTCGATCAATGACTATGGTCTCCATGATGTTCACGCCCCGCGGGAAACCGTCGTGGTTAGGAGTGTGACAAGAACTCACTTAACAACGCTGACTTTTATGTATTTTCTAGTTGGTAGGTAATTGTTGCTGAGTATGGCTCGAGGCAGCTACTCGGCATTTTTGGGATGGCATCCATTTGTATAACTATGACATTTTTGTGATGTAATGCAAACGGTAATATTTTGTAACTGTTAACAATGATGTATTATTTTGCAAAAGTAGTCATTATTATATGAAATGGTTTTAAATTATTCTGCTATGATGTTTTTCAAATATGTAAATGTATATTTTATGTTTTATGTGCGATGATTGTCCAACTATGAGTGTCTCGGGATCGGGGCCTTACACTCAACTTGGGTTAAATTGTGTTTTCTTTCTTTTTCTACAATTTTATTCTTTCTTCGCTATCTTTAAAATATTCGGGTGTTACAAGTCCACCTCCCATATATAAGTTTCATCCCCAAAACCTGTTATTCCTCAAACAGGTGTGGGTAATGTTGCCTTATCTCTTGTTTAGTCTCCCACGTAGACTCGGATCCCCTCCCGTGCTTCCACTGTACACGCACTAGGGGAACCACTTTATTCCTTAACCTCTTCTCCTTACGATCAATGATCGCCACCAGTTGTTCCACATAATTGAGTCATTCATCTACCTCGATATCCTCCAGTGGTACAACCATGTCTTCATCAGCTAAACACTTTCTTCGATGATATACATGTATTGTCGGGTGGCTTCCACTTAACTCATTAGGTAACTCCAACTTATAGGCCACCTCCCCTACTGAGCAATGATTTGGAAAGGCCCTATGTATCTTGGGCTCAACTTGCCCCGCTTCCTGAACCGAATGATCCCCTTCTAAGGTGAAACTTTCAGCATAACTCTATCACCCACCTGGAACTCAATCGGTCTACATCTTTTATCGGCATACGACTTCTTCCTATCTTTAACAACATTCATTTAGGCTTTGATCTTTTCGAGATTTTCAGTCGTAGCCTCAATCACCTCAATACTTCCCAACTCCTTCTGACCAATATCACCCCAACAAACAAGTGTTATACATCTCCTACCGTATAGCATCTCACAAGGAGGCATACCAATGCTGGCACGGTAACTGTTATAGTATGAGAACTCAGCTAACGCTAAATGGTTATCCCAACTTCCTCCAAAGTTAATAACGCATGCCTGAAGCATATCTTCTAGTGTCTGAATGGTTTTCTCTGACTGACCATCCGTCTGAGGATGATAAGTCGTGCTAATATGTAACCTCGTCCCCATTGCATCATGAAATTCTTCCAAAACTTAGATGTAAACCGAGTGTCACGATCAGACACAATAGACACCGGTACACCATGATGAGCTACAATATTCTTGATGAATAGATTCGCAAGTCTCTCTGAGGAATACATTTCACGGATCGGTAGGAAGTGAGCCCTCTTCGTCAAACGGTCCACTATCACCCATATAACGTCATACCCTTTCGCGGTACATGGTAACTTCATGATTAAGTCCATGGTGATATGCTCCCACTTCCACTCCAGTATATCTAGAGGTTGGATCTTCCCGTATGACTTCTAATATTTGGCCTTCACTTGTAAGCAAGTAAGGCACTTACTCATATATTCCGCTACATCGCGCTTCATACCCGGCCACCAATAATATTTCTTAATATCTTGTTACATCTTTGTGGAACAAGATTAATGGAGTATTGAGTCTTATGAGCTTCATCCATTATCTTCCCACTTAAATCCCCATAACGAGGAATCCACATCCGCTCGAATCGGGTTCTAAGACCATGAGTGTTTTCACCCAACTCTGAGACCATACCTCTCATCCGTTCAGAGTTAAGATGATCTTCTTTCAATGCTTCGTCTTGAAACTACTTGACATGTTTCATCACATCTGTGGTCATCACTAACTAGTAAGCCTTCACCCGAATTGGCTCGGGTCTCTCCTTTCAGCTAAGGGCATCTGCCACTACGTTGGCCTTGCCCAGATGGTAATGGATTTCGCAATCATAATTATTTATGAGCTCCAACCATCTCCTCTGCCTCATGTTTAGATCCTTTTGCTCGAAGAAGTACTTCAAGCTCTTGTGGTCAGTGAAAACTGTGAACTTCGTTCCGTATAAGTAGTGCCTCCAAATCTTCAGCCAAAGACTACAACTGCTAGCTCTAAGTCATGGGTAGGGTAATTAACCTCATGAACTTTCAATTGTCAAGACGCGTATGCTATGACCTTTCCTCGCTGCATCAACACGCAACCTAACCCCGAGTACGAAGCATTTGAATAGACCATCAAATCTTCGCTTCCTTCGGGTAAAGATAAGACAGGAGCCCAATTCAACCTTGCTTTTAGCTCCTCAAAACCCTTCCCTTGCTCCCGACCCCATATAAATTTCACATCCTTACGAGTAAACTTAGTCAACAGAGAAGCTATCTTGAAGAAGTCTTGGATGAATCTTCTATAATAGCCCACCAACCCCAAGAAACTATGGATCTCGGATAACGTCTTTGGAGACTTCCATTGCATCACCGCTTCCATTTTCCTCGGGTCTACCATAATCCCTTCAGGATTCACCACGTGACCCAAGAACTAAACTTCGCATAACCAAAACGCGCACTTGGAAAACTTTCCTTTCTCAATATCTCCAACACCTCTCGAATGTGACTGGCATGCTCCTCCTCACTCTTTGAATAAATCAAGATATCATCGATAAACACAATCACTGATTTATCCAACATCGGCCGACACACTCGATTCATCAACTCCATAAAAGCAGCTGGCACGTTGGTTAAACCAAATGACATAACAAGAAACTCGCAATGTCCATAACGCGTGCGAAAAGCTGTTTTAGGAATATCCTGCTCCTTTACTTTCAACTGATGATAACCAGATCGAAGGTCTATCCTTGAAAACCAACTAGCACCCTGGAGCTGATCAAATAGATCATCAATTCTCGGTAAGGGGTACCGATTCTTCACTATCAACTTATTCAGCTCACGGTAGTCGATACACATCCTCACACTACCGTCCTTCTTCTTCACGAATAAGACCGGAGCACCCCAAGGAGAGATACTCGGTCGAATGAACCCCTTATCAAGCAGCTCTTGTAATTGCTCCATCAACTCCATCATCTCAGTCGGAGCCAACCGATACGGTGCCTTAGCAACAGGTTGTGGACCCGGTATCAAGTCAATCTGGAACTCAATCTCGTGGTCAGGTGGCACTCCTGGTAAGTCTTCGGGAAACACGTCTGGAAAGTCACACAAAACAGGTACATCTGACAGTTGTGGTGTTAGTGTATCTACATCCTTCACATAGGCCAAGTAGGCACTACATCCACGCCTCATGCGCTTTGCTGCCACCGCCATCGAAATCACTTTCAGAATCATCGTAACTCGATCAACGTAGATTGGAACTAGACTTCCGTCGGGCATTGTTAGATTAATGATCTTCTTGTGACACACAATGCTCACTTTGTAGTCTGCCAACCAATTCATTCCTATGACTACCTCAAACCCGCCTAAGGTCATCACAAACAGTCTAAAAGGTAATTTATGACCTTCTAGTTCTATATCACATCCTTCTATCAGATCAACAATCTTGGTAGACTTACCTATGACAGTTTCTACATCAAAAGGGTTATCAATACTCCTACTATTAACAAGCAACTTAGCATAAAAATTAGTAGACATAAAACTCCTACTAGCACTTGAATCAAATAACATAGAAGTAAGAGTTTAGTTTACTAGAAACGTACCTGACACAACATTGGGGTCCGTCCTAGCCTCATCCCTGGTTATTGTGAAAGTCCTGGCGTTAGCTTTCTGCCCTTCAGTCCCGACTGTCTTCTTCACTCTGGAACTCTCAGCCCTTGGCTTCTTGCAGTCCCTACTCGTGTGGCCTTCCTCGCCACAGTTATAACACCTTCTTACCCTGCAGTCCTTTGCCACATTTCATGTCCTTCCACATCGGAAACAGACACTAGATCCCACCCTAAATTCTCCAGTGTGTTCCTTCCCACATTTGCCACACTTCTTTGACCCTGCATTGGGTGTGACCACGTGTCGGTTATCCACCCTCGCAACTTTGTTGTTTAGAGCGGCCCCGCTACGTCCAAACCTCTTCCCACTCCAGTTTCGGTCACCACCACCCTTCTTGCTCACCTCAACCACCATCACCTATCTTTCATCATATAGTCGTCCCGCCAAATCAACAACCGACCTGAATGTGTTTGGTTGGGTGGCGATCATATGCTTGCGAATATCCACCGGCAAGCCCTGAATGTATCTCTTGATCTTTCGTGACACAGGCGACACTTGATCTAGCACCGGTCATGCCATCTCGTTAAACTTGGTGGTGTATTGCTGGTGTGTCATGGTTCCCACCTCTAGCTGCAGGAACTCCCTTTCCACCTTGTCCAGCTCTCGGTGAGGATAGAACTCCTCGATCACCAATTTCTTCAACTTTGGCCACTTTATTCTTCCAATTGCTCTTACTACCCTAGGCTTGGACGATATTGTCCTACCAGTACAGAGTCGAGTCCACAAATGAATGAGTGGCAAACTTCACATTCAGATCTTCACGGCGCTCGCTGATGTCAAGGATAACCTCTATCTCCCTCACCCACCCGGTGAGCAGTAGCAGCAGTGCCATTACCATCAAAAGTCGGGGGCTTGCATCTTTGAAATGCACCATAATTACAGTCTCATGTTGTCTCCGGTACAAGCTCTTCTTCCTCTTCCTCGTCAGTTGAGACAACCATCTCAGTCTTCGGTTGCTCTCTCCCTCCCGAGGACCTATTCCTTTTTTTCCTTTCTCCTTCTCTTACAGCCTTTATCACTTCGGTCACCATAGACGTTAAGATCATCTGCATTCCACCACTGCCTCCTTCACTAAGGCCCTCAAGTTAGCACTCTCGTCATCGCCCTCCGGATGAGGGGTCCCGGGCTCTTTATGAGCCACCTCTTCAGCTCTAGGCCTTCCTCTCATGACACGTGGTCTAGCACCGCGTCCACCATGGCCTCCACCTCGAGAAGCCTTCGAAGATCTACCACCAGCCATCCTATAACACGCTATAAGATTCAAACATCAACATGGTCATTCAAGGTAATAACTCAGTTTATGTCAAGTATAGTAAGTCTCTAATTACAGTGGACAGTTGTGATTAGCCACTTACTTTACTCTTCACACCTTAAGCATTTCTTATGCTGACTACATCAGTATCTAAATCTACTAAGGGCAACCAGATCAAATAACATGCACATATAATACCGGTTAACATTAAAGAAAATACCTGATGGCATGCAACTACTTAGACTGGCATCCCTTCCCTTTGTCCCATTTTCAGTTCAAGTTTAGGTTTCTTTTGAAAATATTAACCCATTTCACTTAAACTTTAGCTCTAATACCAACTTGTAAGGCCCTGTTCCCGAGATGCTTACAGTTGGGAAATTATCGCACATAAAACATATAATTTACATTTACAATTTCTAAAACATTGCAACGTAATAAATATGAACCATTTCATATAATCATAATTGCTTTTGCAAATTAATACATTATAGATAACTGTTACATAATATCATAAATTGCATCACATCACAAAAACATTATTGTAACATGAAATGGATGCCATCCAAAATAATCCAAGTAGTTGCCTTGTGCCATCCTCAGCAACCTTACCTGCCAATTGGAAACACATAAAAGTCAGCGTTGTTGAGTGAGTTCTAGTTTTATAAGGTAAAATACTTTTCTTTCATTTGGCACCGTTCTTTACTTCCATACATGATCATACATCATACATACACATACATAATATCATAATAATCTTCCATTACTTTTATCACTTCCTTCGTTCATTTTTTCTGGACCAATGTCATCAGCTATACCCCAAATGTAGGCACAAAGCGGGTACTTGGACAAAGTTTATCAGACTTCCATAACGCACATAGCCTGGCACTAGTGCCGGGGCAAGCGACAAGGATCCCATACATAAGTTTACCCCGAACGTAGGCACAAAGCGGGAACTAGGCTGAAGTTTATCAGACTTCCATAACGCACATAGCCTGGCACCAGTATCGGGGCAAGACTTATCCATTCATTACTTCATTAATGCATACATTCTTTCATTCTTTACGTTACTCTTTTCATTATCCTTCCATTTTTATTATATACAACTTTACGTTTATTGATATTAACCATACCACGCAAAGCCAAGGAAAATAATATACATAACAAGGAACATCAACATGAACATAACCATAACATACATAGCATCATCATCACATCACATATGACATCATAAAGTCAACTTACATTACCCTCGAGAACCTCCCAAGTCAAATCCTAACACTTACATTTTCCCAAAAATCAGAAAAATAATCCAAGTCTTAGGCACATGGGCACTATGCAGGCGTATGCCCTTCTAGGCGCAGGGGAAAAGTTCTAGGCGCATGGGCACTATTAGGACGCATGAGCCAACACTTAGTCTTTTTAGTCACTTCTAGACGCATGAGAACTATGCAGGAGCATGAGTGCTTAGGCGCATAGGCAATCTAGGCTCATGAACACTTAGCAAAATTTCAGCCTATTCTAGGCGCATGGAACTATTTGGATGCATGGGGTTTTGGGCGCATGGGACACTTAGGCAAATTCGAATGCTGGTCGCATGGGCCAAATCCAAGCGCATGGGCTGCCAACTCAAACTAATAACATCATAATCAATCCCAACATCACCAATTCACCATATTCTAAGCTTATTTCTAACATTCTAAACATCATAACATGAACATGGCATCATCATACCATCAAGAAAACCCAAATCTAAACCCACCCACATTCATACGTACACACATACGGGTACAAAACCCATTTTATAACAACATCAAAACATGCATTTCCAGCCCCGAAATCAGTTAAAATATGTAAAAAAGGGGTTCTAGAACTCACCTTTGATAACTTTTGAGTATGACTTCTTCAAACCCGATTGCAAATTGAGTCCAACCTCCTAGAATCCCACCAAAAACACATACACCCGAACATAAAAACACACATAAGCATATAAATTAGGCATAAACCGACTAAGAACAACTTAAGATGATGAGTTGTTACCTTGAATTCGAATCTTCTTCTTCTTTCTTCAAAAACCTGAAACTTTAGCTCTTCTTCTTTCTCTCTCTAGAAAATCCGAACAAAAGGTGATGTGAAGAAAGTGTGGGCGGCCATGCCTACTTTATGCACCAACTTTTATGCTTTTTGTCATTTTTACACATTTAGCCCCTCAACTTGGGGTTAAATTGTGTTTTCTTTCTTTTTCTACACTTTTATTCTTTCTTTCCCGTCTTTAAAATATCCGGGTGTTACACAACCGGCCTTAGACCAAGTTTTTCTTTCCTAACATTGTTAGAACTGATCTCACTGCTAGGCTTATCTATCAAAGTAGGATCAACTTTGCTAAAGATAACAGTCGTACTATTGTAACTTCCGGTCCATTTTCAAACTAGAAACCCAAACATGGACCCATTTTGATTCTTTCATACAATGGGAAAAAAATTTATTCATTCAAATGCAATAAATATATTATTTAATCAATATTCTGAATTATATTATTCACTTTTCATTAGTTAAATCATCTAATTAACTTATAATAATTTTATAAATAATAAAAAAACTAAGAAAAGGTATAAAGTTTTATGTGTCATTTATGAGTTTTGATAATCAAATTAAAATAAATAATTAAATCATAACTTCTACAAGATTTATAAAATTTATAAAGTTCTATAAAGTTAACGGGTTTTAATTGTAATTTTTGAAACTTTATTTAAAAGTTCAAACATAAAATGTTAAAGTTTTAAATCTTAGAGACCAAAGTGTAAATTTCGTTTATAACACCTCCTACCCATTTATGTCGATAACCATTGTTCTGGCTGCCCTCCTACAACCTCCGGCCAACTCCGACGAGGTTAAATCCTCACAATTCGACCGTTTTAACCCAATTAAACTGTTTCACCTCATTAATGAACTAGATTTGAACCCGCGACCACTTTCAATTCAGGTTCAATCACTGTTAATACTGCTTGAATCTAAAACCAAAATTTGCAATCAAAATCAAATTGGTTACACTTAAAACTTGATAATTTAACATAATTTCCTGAATTAAGGATCATTGGGGTTATATCATCAATTCAATTTGAGCTGAAACAGTTAAAACTAAATCAAAAACCATTTATAATTGACACACACTCAAAACGCATTCAACATAAAACTAAACAAACTGTGCCTATATAACAGAGGGAAAATGTTCCAATCGATCCCTTTAACCTCTCTGATTCATCAATTACTCATACAATACACATTCAAATTGATTTCAATCATCACTTGCATCTTGAACTTGCAACCTAGTCGACAACCATCCTCTGAGCATCATAACCATAATTTAATTGAGGGTTATTGCTCATTGTAATTCATGGAAGCTCTATACAAAAACAATTAAAGCAATTATGTCATTATAATCCAAGATCAAACTTAAATTTTGTTGCACCTATTCTTCCTTGATAATTCTTCAAATAAATAAATTTGGTGAATTATACACACAAACACACTCAAATACATATGGGGAACAAAATCCCATGTTTGTACCGGGTAACATTATCGTTTTCATTATCTATTTGGATTAAATTAATTCTAGGGTTTTATTCAATTTGGGATTTTTATTTTATTAATGCTCTCAAAAATATTTAAAGTTCTTAAATCAGATTCAAGGCCTTGACCCATTGGTTAACACTCGCAACCTATACAAAAGGGACCTGAGTTCAACCTCGGGCAACCCCATTTCATTTTTAAACACATTTTTAAATGATTTTAAGATTTTTAAAAAACACTACTATATTTATATGATTAAATACAAACTATTATACTAATTTATATAAATTCAAAATTGAATTTATTAATTTCAAAAAATCCTCTTATTTTCTAAATAAAGGTTATAAATGTCATAAAAATATCATATATTATTTATGATTTTTTAAGTTTATAAAAAAATTATACTAAAAACAATACATGTTATTTCAAATTATTTTGATTCAAAATTTATGACAAATGTAATTTTCTTTTAAATACTTAATTATTTAATTAACTATTTCTAATCAAGTTAATAATTAATTAATTAATTAATTAATTATTTTTTTCACACTTTATATTTATTCAAATGCTTTAGATAAAATATCGAAATTATATTTAGTTACTTTATTTTAGTTATTATTAATCATTATTTTCAAATTCAAATCACTTATTCTACTTTATTTACCCAAACTATATACTAAATCAAATACAACATTTTAAATCCACTATAAACCTTAAATTCTGAAGAAAACCCTAATCTATGTCTATTTCATTACTCAAACTATATACCGTATGTAATTCAAGCATGCGGCCGTGCCCCATGAGGCACACCCCCATGCCCAGCCTAAAACACACCCCCGTGCTAAAATCAACACACACCCCGTGTTTGTTAGTCCAACAGGACAAAAAGTATGGTTCCCCGATTCGAGGCACGGGGTCATGCCCCACCACAAACACGGGGTCGTGCCTTGTTGAACACGGGACCGTGCCCGACAAGATAAGAGCGTAGGAGCCGACCAACTTTTACGTACATTGTACTAGTAGAGGTCGTGTCTTTTAGGCATGACATCATGTTTAAACACACAGAAAGCCTATAAATAGGAGCTCATTTGCAACTTTGAAAGAGAGCTTTTGGGAGGTGAAGTACTGGTGTTTCCTCTAGGGATCCCAGCCTTTGGAGGTCCTTAGAAGGTTTTGAAGGTTCATTCAACACTTAGAAGAAGCTTAGGATTGTTTAACATCATTCATAGTGGATCACTAGTTTGATTGTTCTAATTTACTGGTAATTTCATTTCTATCTTTTATCTTTGTTGTTATGTTCAAGCTTATTATGAGCTAAACTTTATTTGTTATCCTAATTTAGTGAAACTTTATGTAACTTCTTATGAACTAATTGTGTAGTTTATATTATGTTAATGTTATGGTGATCTTGGGAAACTTTTGATGAGTAGCATCTACATTTGAACGGGAAGTTATAAACTTATGATTTGTAATTGTGAATGGTATACAAGGTTGACAAACATATGACTAACTTTTATTCATGAAACTAATTTTCATAATAAATCTATGGCTAATGAACTAGAAATAGTTATTAGAAATCATATCACCTTAACAATTTAATCATTCACGGGTTCCCTTTTATTACTGTAAGAAATCTACAGTAATTATTATGGTTTTATAAAATTAATGGTATGTTAGAAAGGAACTTGATCAACTCTCTTTTTAACATTAAATTATGTTTTCAGAAATCATATGTCAAAAGTTCATAAGAGATTTACCTACATTACTAGTGCCTTTTATCTAAGCAGTAAAACTCACCCTAACGTGGTCATAGTCACTACCGAGCGGATAGATGAGAAATCGCGCTAGCTCACATTTATAAATATTAACATAATTACTTTAATCAATATCTTTAAAAACACCACCATTTCATCACAGTTACATAAGTATAATCTAAATTTATCTATCTTTATTATCGTTATTTTGTTTAACTTATCATTTTATAAAATCTAAAACCAATAGTCAATTATGAGGGTGGTTGAGTAGGCTTAGTATGTCCACATATTGATACTCGGTTCTTACCAACATCATATTACCTTACGATAGGTACACTTTCCTTTTATGTGTGTGCTTTAGTATTATTAATAACCAATTAAAACTGAATCTACGCAAAAAATCTTTATCAAAATATATATACTATAAGCATGCATCATAGATCTATTAGTTTGACAAACCCACCCTATTTGTTTATTCACGTGATGATTGAAACTAGAATCATACATTCTATGTGGCCTTCTAAAGACACATTTAGGTCTTGGACTTATTAAAAAATTAAAGTCAATATGATTATGTTTACTTGAGTTTTTATTTGATTGTATCGTATTGTTTGATTAGTATTATTCAATGAAAATAACATTTAATATTATTTCAACTTCCTAATTCCATGTGCTATGAACAATCGATTTATATTCGTCTGCCTCGATGATTTCACCGTCAGTCGGGGTGTGATAACTAGTGGCTTACAAAAAGGGCCAATACTCCTGAGGTGGGCTCATGCAAATGGTTCTTTAGTAGTTTAGATGTATGGATTTTGAAGACATGTTTATGTGATTCTTCAAATGCATCGATGGCCTATAGGAATGACATCTTATCAGATGTTATGTGGCTGGCTTAAAGAATGAGATATGATATAAGGTAGAACTTAGAAAACCTAAGACCCTTAAAGAAGCAAGTGGACTATCCCGTAAAAACAAGGAAAAACTAAATACTAGTAAAAAACATGCTCTTAGTAGTCGTTACCCTTTTACCAACCCATCCCCAACAACTACACATCTGGCTCTTGCTCTCTTACCGGAGAAACCGCAACCCACCTAACCCTACCTTATCCTATAATTTGGCCAGATGCCTCACAAGCGTAAAACTTACAAGACTAATGAGATAAGGATATTTTGGTTTTTATTGTGACGATTAGTTTTTCCCATGCCATCGTTGCTCTAAACATCAATTTTCATTATATGTTAATCTAAGGATATTATCAAACTAGAAACCAAAGAACATGGTCATAAAGCCATTCCATAAAAACAAGATAGTTTTAAGAAGTAACACATTGTTATGCATTTTATTTTTATTTGTCATGTTCATAGTCTTAATTATCATCTTAGTTAGAAATATTGTGAATGAATGATTGAATCATAAGCTAGCTCTTTGTCGATATGTTATAAGATATCCATCATTCACTTTTTCATTGTGTAATTTTGTTTCAATTTGTATTTCATCTTCAAAGCTTGTTTGATCTTGTATACGATCATTCGCATCCAAGTGAACCTTTAAGATGCATATCTCCACAAACTCTAGATTGAGTCTTTTTCTTTATATTGATAAAACCTTACCACTAATAGAAAACATAGATTTTGAAGACACCATAAAAGTTTAGATGTTTAGTAAATCATATACCATGATAGAATTAAAAACTAGGATTTCTTTTCATTCTAACAATTTAAAGTTTCTAAATTTCATTAGTATATGGGGAGTGATAATTGATATAAAACCAGTTCGATTATATCTCTCGGTCAAGTACCAATCATCCACAAATAATCCGCAAGTTTTGGTGTAGGTTGACGAGTGCCACACACACAATTCTATTGACCAGTCACCGGTGGACAAGTCCTATTGTTATCAAGGAAAACTAGTTTGAAGATATGGTGGCCAATCGTGAACGCGTGCAAAGTGTGGTAGCGTTCGAGATCTTATTTAAATTTCAACAGTACGTGATTACTACTTCTTGCAGGTGGCGGCTTTTCAGTTCGTTCTCGGGGTACAATGACTTAAATTTTGTGAGATTCGAACTTGATTATCAATGCTTGACCATTTGGTTGAAGAGTGGGGAATTAAATCATTTATTAGATGGTATTAAACAAACCCTTACTAGCATAGTTGAGGAATTGTCTATAAAGGAACTCTATATATAGTCCATAGGGGTTTGGTTATTTATTCTAGTTTTAAACTATGTTTTGGATTGCTTATTTACATATTCTTTTGACTTCTCGAAACGAGTTTAGAGAAGTTAGAAATTTTAACTTCTCAAAAACTCTTTTTTCTCCTCAGATCTTCATCTCCATTCAAACACATTTTCAAATCCTTTCAACTTTTATGCTTTTCAAAAGTTAAAATAAGTTTTCAATAAACAATCCCTTGCACATTTTTGGATCTTTAGGGGCTTTTGTATAAGTTTAAGTGGGTTTCAAGGAGCTGACATGGTTGCCACTACATCAGTAATTTTCTTGCTAGCTTCCAAAGCCTTATAAAGAACCTAGTTTGACTTTCCGACATAAGTTTAATTCTGGTTTTTTAATGATATTCTTGTTTACTCAAGATCATGGTAGAATCACCGTGATCACCGTGATCATCTCTAGCGAGTTCTACGCATATTTTATGTTAATTACTTGTTTGTTAAAGAGTTCAGATGCACCTTTGGAATTGCACAGGTGGCTTATCTTGGTGATGCTAATTTTAAGGATGTAAAGGTTATATATACATCTAAAATGATTGTTGTACTAGAATGGTAGGTTCCAAAAAAATGCAAAGGGAGTTTGCATATTTCTTGGTCCAACAGGTTACTACTAGAAGTTTGTTAAGAACGTTGGCACCTTGGCTGCCCACTAAGTAAGTTGACATGAAAAAAAGATCGTAGGTGGATGGATGATGCTCAACAAGCCTTCTGTTGCTTGAAACAAGTTATGACTACTTCTTCGGCTCTCTAACTTTCAGATTTGACTCCCCCGTTTATCATTGATTGTGATGCTAGTGGTGGAGGTCTAGGTGTAGTATTAATCACAACAAACAAGCTTGTTTCTTATTTCAGTAAAGCGCTGAGGGGATTGGCTCGCCAGGTATCAACATACCCGAAAAGTAAAAGCCAAGGCACCAAGATTATGAAGAAGATGACTAAGAATGATGAATGTGTATTGAACAAACTCTACCCAATTACATCTTTTAATACCGGAACATAACGAAAAAAACAACTGAAACTAAAAATTTACAAAAACAACCCCCATTTATTTGGAATTACAAAACTCATGTCACACCCTCAATTTCCAAAACGGGGTAATACTATTAGGCGCGCGACATACCAGAATTTTAGCCATTAGTTACACCAAACGACGCAACAATTACAAAACATAATGTCTAATTTAATTAATATTATCTCAAAATTAGAGTTTGATACGAAAATGTGAAAAGTAATGCGGAAGCATATAAATTCACAGTTTCGCACCTTGAATACGCAATTTCGCTCGATGCAAAGACAGTTTCGCAGATCATATAAAAATTACGAACCAGCCCGTTTTTAACCCAAAATCACAACTTTTTACGTCCAATCTCTTAGTTTATCAACCATGAGGCTATATCTAAACTTTTTGCATGTTTTCGTATGTAAAAATGTGACATTTATGCGATTTTTTGCAACTTTTCAAAACCCAAACCCTAGAATCCGGGTTTGATCTACAGAATGGTTTAGAGGTCGGTTTTTACCTGGACTTGTTGCTCCTTTCTTATGGTTTGATGCTCCAACACCAAGATCTTCAATCTCTTAACTTTTGAAGCTCCAAATCTTGAGTTTTCTTCAATTTCTCTCTCTACTTTCTCTCTATACGAATTTGGAAGGCTAGGGTTCAAATGAGGAAGATGGTGGCTGATTAGATGGGTTAAAGGGCTAATTATGGGACCTTAATAACTTAGGCTCTTACCCATAAGCTTAATTTAGCCCATAACTCAGTTCCTTCTTTTATTAATTACCCATAATTAGGTCCATTATCTTTGATGACTCGTTTTAACTTTTCGAGATGTTACATCATGCCAAAACACCAACACAATTCCACACAATAACAATATATATATATACACAAACACATATGAATTACAAAATACATATACCCCACACCATAAAATATGTATTATATATTATATTATATATGTATAAATTGAACACCCACATAATTAGTCATGAAATTAATTCTCAAAATGTACATGCTGTTTTTATGACCACCAACGAATTCATGGCCCCACCACTCATAACCCAGATATAAGTGATCCACACACAAACAAAACTCAGGTTAGCACACGCACAAACAGAGAACTAACACCCATTACTCACACACATGCACAACATAAAAAAACATTGATATACAAAGCCATATACACGTTTATGAACAACACACACAGGAACACATACATGTTGCTTGACACTCATACGCACCAACCCCCATAGTCAACCCAACCACAACAAACCCACGCATAAGCGACAGCCGGGTATATATACATACACACTCACGAAACCCACACGCACCAAAAATACTCGTGACTTCCATGCATACCAAGATCCATCAAACCCAACCCTGAAATACATTATACATGCACCCAAACCGCACGCCTACGCAGAAACATACACAAGCAATTTCCTACGAACACACGCCACACCCAACCGATCTAGACAATCCTGAACCCCCAATGAACCCAAACAAAACATATACATTCATACATAGCATAACATGACGAATACATGAAAAATATGACATTCACGCACACCCGAACACACCATACACCTAAGTAAATATACGTACAACATACTTATGAAAACATACACCATAACGCAACCGAGACTCGAACAATGATATGACCACCAGGAGGAAAGTCATATCTAAACCGTAACCCGAACCTCGAAACCGTAACAATACGAACATGATTATTGATCGAAGAATCTTACCGCATGAGGTACGGGGCTGTTACAATTGTTGTTCACTATCGTCAGGTACACGCGGTTGATCGCGGTGTCTTTTGATCGCGAAGAAGGCTGCCTGAGATGCGGCGATCGTGAGCAAGAACTTGCCGAAGAAGAGTTGCGCTGCTTGGTGAGGCTACCGTCGATTGTTTCTTGGGTTTTAGGGTTGTAGAGTTAATGCCGAGAGGGAGGGGTCGGTTATGGGATTTAAGGTGACGTTGTTAGACATGGGCTGGGGAATTAACACTTAAATCCCCCAACTTTGATGAAATGCCATATGAAGTCCCTATAGATTTATAATTAATTCAAACCTAGATTACTTTAATTAATTTGATTACATAACAAGGTTACTCAATTAATTAAATCACAAAGAATGCTGAAGTAACGAAGAATGAATTAACAACATTAACCTAAAAATACAGGGTGTCAAAAACTCGTCCACCAACAATACTCCTCTCTAATTCCAAATATCTCCTTGCAAATCCAAAACTCCCAACGAAGACCTCATTTCAGCAAACTTTACTCTAGGCAAAGACTTTGTCAAAACATCTTCTTTTTGCATATCACTACTTACAAAATCAACTCGAATTTGACCCTTTTTAATACATTCCTTTATGAAATGATATGTAGTATTAATATTTTACTCCTTCCATGAAAAGCAAGATTTTTCATAAGATAAATTGTAGATTTGCTATCCATACCTAGCACAACCATTTCTTGTTTAATTCCTGTAATTTATTCCAATAAATCTTGTAACCAAATAGCTTGGCATGTTGTAGAAGTACAGCCATAAACTCATCTTCACAAGTAGATATACCAGTAGTCGGTTGCTTCTATGGATGCCAAGAAACTAATGACCTATTATAATAGAATACATTTCTAGAGGTACTACTTCCATCATCACTATCCATTAGATGATTGTCACTAAATCCCACAAGACCACATCCTTCAGTTTTATCATAATTTATACCAAAATGACATGCTTTACAAATTTCAAATAAGCTCTCTAGGTTCTTGCAAAAATCTGCTCACATATCCAACAACGTAACTCAGATCATGTCTTTTTTGAGTTAAGTACCTCATGGATCCAACCAAACATCTGTAAAGAGTTTAATAAACAAATTTACCCCCTTCTGATTTATTTAGGCCAGGTTTTATAGGTGTCTTTGTATCATTACAACCTTCTAAACCTGCTAACTTCACAACTTTAGATGCATAAGCCATTGCTTAATATAAATTCCCTCTTTTCTTTATACAACCTCAATCCCAAGGTAATAGCATAACATTCCCAAATCTATCATCTCAAACTTGGTTTTCATTTGCCCTTTAAAGCAATTAACTTCAGCTTGACTACTTCTAGCTACAAGCAGATCATCAACATACACCCTTACAATAAATAAAGATGTATTCTTTCTCCTAACATAAACTGCATGCTCATGCTGATACTTTCTAAACCCAAGATCCTTTAAAACTCCATCCAACCTGAGATTCCAAGCCCCGAGGGCAGTCGGGATTAACTATCTACAGACTAGGAACTATGACATAGATAATGTCATTTCTCTTCCCTTGGATGAATTGAATGAACTGGTTGACCTGGAAAGGCCAAGAGAGAAGAAGGAGGCAGAAGATGCAGAACTCCTAGTACTAGTCAAAGAAGAGAGAAGAAGAAAAAGACTTTACAATGCCTACCCTCTCCCCAGTTCAAGAAAGTCCTGAACAAGAGGATGTGGTTCAACAAGAACCTCAGGTAGATAAAGAAGAAGACAGAATCAAAATGATTAACTACCTGAGTGCCACAGGATTCTATCAGGCAAATGCACTCCTTCCCTTACCTTATGACTATA
>BJCM01086802.1:0-12109 GCA_018326385.1 Flaveria bidentis
GAGGTCTATGAAAGACCTCAGGCCCAGTTACCCGCTTCGTGCACAATGTTCGGGGTAATGTACATGTCGCTAGAAGTAATGAATGAACGAATGAAAGTTAATGAATGAATGATGAAGATAATAATGATATTTTCTGTGTTTACGTATGATGTATGATCGCATGTAAGTAAAGAAAGGTTTTAATGAAAGAAAAGTATATTTTATTATTATAAAACTAGAACTCACTCAGCAACGCTGACTTTTTATGTGTTTCCAGTTGGCAGGTAATGATTCCTGAGGAGGGCACGGGGCGGCTACTCGGCATTTGGATGGCATTCTTTTGTTAATGTTTTTGCATTGTAATGCGAACGAATGATGTTTTGAAATGAATGCTTGTATTAATTTGCAAAAGCATTTGTAATGATATGAAAAGTTATTTTATGTTTCTGCTACAACGTTTTATGAATGACTAAATGTAAATTATATGTTTTATGTGCAATGATTTACCAGCTGTAAGCGTCCCGAGAACGGAGCCTTACATATAGTATCAAAATAAAAGGCTTGGTTGAAGTCAACATTCTTAATATCCTCATTTTCAACATAATCATCATCATTTTGATCATTTACTTCAGTATCAACATCAACATCTACATTCCTCTCATCATCATCTCTATGATCAGAAAGAGTTTGCTCACTATCGATCTCCTGAATAGGTTCTTCATTGTTCCCTTCTACCTCACCACCTTGATCACCACCTTGATTATCATTCTCATCATTTTCATCATCGTCGTCATTGGTAGGATTATTATCATTCTGATCATCTTCATCACTTCTTCTATTACATCTTCAATAAGCTCATTTGGATTTACAGGCTCATCCTCTGTCAGATGAAAATGTTGTTGATGAATATCAACCTCATCATTTGCAACATTCCTTAAGTAATCAAATAGAGGAACATTTTGAGGTCCTATAATGACAACCAATCTCTTATAAACACTCTCAGACATATGTTCTAGTTCAAGTCTTTCACTTGCTATACCATCTACATACATATCTGGATGTTCTTCATTAATGATTAACTGAAGAAATCTTGGATACATCAGATACTTGTTCCTTATCCCCTTTTCTAAATTGAAAATAAATCCATTCATGATCCATTTAGCCATGTTGAATCTTCTGTTAGTGGCTAAAGCAATGATAGGAGAAGCAATATCCACCGGGATGAATTCCATCCTACACTTCTCTTGAACATGCAATGTTGGAATATGTAGCATAGTAACTTCCAATGATTAGATACCCTTGCCCTGAAGAATTGTTTCTTTGGGAAGTTATCTAGATGACCCATTAACATAAACACCTTTCTACATTCATTAAATGTGTATTCAGCTGGATCTTGAGGTTCATTCTCTCCCAGTCTAAGAGCAACTTTGATTGATTGCTCAGATACTTCTATCAGGAATCTAATCATCTCTTCATATCCAGTTGCTTCTTTAACATCTTCATCTAGAAAAGCAGCCACATTGTGCTTTAGCTCAAACTTTAATCCAACCATCTGTCAATCACAAAGAAACAATTATTAGTAAGAAGGCATTGAATTAATAAAACACACAAGATAATTTGTCAATTTTATACACAAACACTTTTGAAAATATTTAAGGTGTTTTAACCACTTAATTTCTCAAAAGTTTTGAATAAAAATCAACCAATCTTATAAGATTTTTAGCAAACATATAGAAAGTTACTCCTTCATTAGTTTTATATTTTACTTAACAATTTTATACTTTAAAATTTGATCATTTTTGTGTTTTGTTCTTTTTAAAAAAAATTCTAAGTGTTTAACACTTACTGTTTTATTAAACAATCAAAATTTAAAATATATAATCCATTAAGTAATTTGTTTCTTGATGATTTTTAAGCAACAAATGAGTTTTAATGATTTACAAGCACACTTTATTTAAAAATATGATTTGTCGATTCAGTTCTTTACAATTTTTTGTTATTATTTTACGCTGATGAACACTTGAATCATCCAAAAATTTTGTGATAAAATTCAGATTTGATGATATTAAACAAGTCGCAATCCAGTATCATTAACAATTTTAGATTACATTTTTAACATACAATCATAATAGAACATCAATTTCATATTTTTTCAAGTGTTAGGGTTCGAATGCTCAAATAGGGTTCAAACGCCCGAATGATTTTGATACTTAAGAACACTGATTCGATGAAATAAGATCGATAAGTTGTTTGTAATCAGTGATTTTACCTTTGAATGACAACTTTCTTATAAAATCAGAGTAAACAGTGAGTAATGTGTGCGTCGAGTTCGAGAGAGTAAGAAAAGAGAATAGGAGAGTGAAAATATCGAATGAAATGAAATTTGATCAAGTGTAGAATTTATATAAGTGTAAGAAACCCTTGGATGCATTGCAACTGTGTAGGCGCATGACCACTATTGAGACGCATCAGGTTTAGGCGTATGAGCATTGTACAGGCGTATTACCCCTATTTAGGTGTATGATACCTAGAAGCATGAGTTACACTTGGCAAATTTTGTTTAAGGACTTTAGGCGCATTTGCATTGTACAGGCGCATGAGCACTGTTTAGGCGCATGAGCACTGTTCAGGCGCATGAGCACTATTCAGGCGCATGACCTAGTTTGAAACGCCTAATACTTCATTTTATTTTCAATATGAAACGTCTGGTACTGTTTAGGTGCATGAGCTTGTACAAAACGCCCAACACTTAACCAAGATTTTTAGACTTATGACCACTGTTTAGGCGTATAATTTGACTCAAAACGTCCAACACTTATCATAAAACTAAAAATTCATCATGTGTCTAAACTTAGACTTATGGTCACTGTTTAGGCGCATGAGACATCCATATGTCTAACACTTGACAAATTTTTCACACAAAATTCATTTAAACCCTAATTTTGATTAATTTCACTAATTTTCATAAAAATTTTCAAACTTTGGTCAAACTTTGAATGATGACTAAGACTTTGACTATTTAACCAAAACGTTGATTTTTTTACTAAATTTTGACTTTTTGTCTACATTTTGACTTTTTGACCTTTTTATTATTAATTAATTTCCCGTCATTTTAGTCTCAAAAATTTCGTAAAAATATAAACACTCTCAATTCTTTGCAAGAAGCTTTTCCACATTTTAAACAATTTGAAAATTCTTGTTTTTAGGTTCATGTTTAATCATATCAAACACACAATTGCTTAAATATTTTGGCTTCATTTTTTTTCATCCAAACATTTATTTTGATTTTCTCTTTTTCATCTTTACTCCCCCTAAACTTTTAAGTTTACAAACTTAGAAGTTTATAAAAGTTGAAAGTTGAAGCAAAACCAGTCATTATTAACATGCTTGCACACATAAAATCATGCAAAAATCAAAATAAAGTAGAATAAAATTCTACACATTAAATCACATGCCTGCAGTGAGATCATATTTGTTAATAATCAGCACATTGAAATAAATAAATTGTGAATAGTCATAGACAATGATTAAATCCTGATCAAGTGTGTTCCAGGTCATTGTTACCACATCAAAGGAGACACGAGATCTAATGACAGACAAATAATGTTTTGGCAAAAGAATCAGTACACTTACTTTTTCAATTCTTGGATTTATTAAGTTGGATTAGATATGACATTATGTAACCCATACTTAGACTTAGAGAGTCTGACCTTCATTAAGGTATGCAAGCAAGCACTTTTACTCAACTTAAAAACCTGTCATATATGTATAACCAGATCTCATGGTTAAGTCAATGAGAGAATTATTATGGACATACACAAATGCATAGATGATTTAGTTTAATCACAAGAATTTACTTTTTCAGTTTAATTACATGACTTTGCCTGCAAAACATAGCTCATCATGTCAGACTTTATGAGCGAGTGAAGTATACAACTAATTAAAACTGATGTACTATCATTTCTCACATATTGCAATGGCAGATTCAATCCTAAAAAAATATAACAACTAAACTATATTTTTTTATTTTCATTTTATAATTTTCTCTTTTGTTTTTGTAATTTTCTGATGTTGTATTTTCTTTTTCATTTAACAAACACACACAATATACATAATCAGGTAGTTAGCTTTAATGGTTTAACTTTTGATTTGTTTATGAAAATGAGGGAGGGTTATTATCAATCTGATAAAGAAAAATCAGTTCTCAACATGATTAATAAGACCAGTTGACTCAACTAGATACTCAAACCTTCTTGGTAAGAAAGCTTTGGTAAACAAGTCAACCAACTGTTTTTCAGTTGATATCTGAATCAAAATGATTAGTCCTTTTTCAGAGTTGTCTCTGAGAAAATGATATCAAATTTCGATATTTTTTGTTTTAGAATGTTGGACAGGATTAGCTGTAATAAACATAGCAGTAGTATTATCAATGTAAATAGGAGTTTTAAGAAAATTAAACCCGTAATCCAATAATTGACTTTGGTAAAGGATTTGAGAACATCCTGCTGATGTAGTAATGTACTCAGCTTCTACAGTTGAGACTGAGACGTTTGTCTGTTTCTTACATTGCCATGAGACTAATTGAGGACACAAAAACTGACAACCACCCGTGGTAGATTTTCTATCTTGACAACATCCCCCTTAATCACTATCAGTATATCCATGTAACTCGAAGTTTCCTTCATATGGATACCACAACCCTAGAGTTGGTTTTACTTTGAGATATCTGAATATGCATTTGGCAATGATAAGGTGAGATTCTTTTGGGTCTAATTGATACCTGGCACATACACAAACATCATACATAATGTCAGGTCTAGATGCAGTTAAATACATCAAAGAACTAATCATAGATCTATATAATGTTTGGTCTATTGATTTTCCTTTTGGATTAGGATCAATCTTGGTGTTTATGTCAGTTGGAGTTCTAATGGATTGACAGTCTTGCAGCTTGAATTTCTTCAATAGTTTATCAACAAACTTCTCTTGATTGATGAAGATACCATCTACAGATTATGTTACTTGCAATCCAAGAAAGAAATTGATTTGTCCTATAGAACTCATTTGGAATCGTGATTTTATAATTTCTTCAAATTCTGAGCACAGTTTTTGACTGGTTGATCCAAAAATGATATCATCCACATACACTTGCACACAAAGGAGATCATATGCATCATTCTTTATGAATAAAGTAGGATCAATCTTCCTTTGTGCATATCCATGTTGGATTAAGTGTTGGGACAATGTTTCATACCAGATTCTTGAGGCTTGATGTAGACCATATAGAGCTTTGCTGAGCTTGTACACACAATGGGGAAATTCAGCATCTTCAAAACCTTGAGGTTGCTTAACATACACATCATCGGTGATTGGTCCATACAAAAAATGCACCTTTAGCATCCATTTGATACAATTTGAATTTCATATAAGAAGCATATGCCAGAAATTGCTTCTAGTCTTGCAACTGGAGCAAACACTTCATCATAATCTATTCCTTCCTCCTGAGTGTATCCTTGAGCTACTAATCGAGCTTTGTTTCGAATGATTATTCCTCTTTCATATGATTTGTTTCTGAATAACCACTTTGTGCCAATAGCATTCTCTCCTTTAGGAAAATCCATTAGTTTCCACACTTCTTGTTTTCTAAATTTTAGTAATTCCTCTTGCATTGCTTTAATCCAAGTATTGTCCTTCAATGCTTTAGTAATATTTTTACGGACAATTTGAGAAAGAAAACATGAGTACAAGCAAAGATTTGCTCGTTCGGAGTGACTTCTCGTTGTTCTTTCATTCAAAGGACCAATAATCTGAGAGATGGGATGTTTCTTATGAATACGAGTTGTTGGAATCTTGTCTTGTTGAACATTCACATCCAGATTTGATTGGTTCAGGTTGGAGAGCTGGGGCAATAGAGTTGAAGAATGTGGAATGAATTTTGGAACTTAAGTTGGAGAATTGACAAAGTAATCAAGCTTGTCATTAACATCTATATCTCTGTATATAGATTAAGTTTTAGACTTAGGATGGTGAATTTCTGGTCCATCATTAGGGATAGGATGAGAAACATCAGAATTTTAAGGAACTTGTTGATGCTCAGGATTTGGTTGATCAAGATTCTATGACGTGAATAGAGGATCTCTTACAAAAGGGATGAATGGATAGTCTGGGCTTGTATCATCCATATCATCAAAATCAGAATCTTCACTGAAGGTTCCAAGATCTCCTACTTGTTTCCTGTTGACACATGAAGATTCAAACAACTTAAAATTAAATGAGTTTGTTAATGAGTCTAAATCAAATAACCACTTTGGACCATTTACAACTGATGGAAATGAGTTTTCAAGGAATTTAACATTGAACGTTTCAATGATAAGATTCGTCTTAGAGTTATAAACTCTATACGCTTTCGAAGTAGACGAATATCCAAGAAAGAATCCATCATTAGACTTTGAATCAAATTTGCCTAAATGGTCATTTGAATTTAAAATCAAAACAGGACATCCAAAAGATTTAAGAAAATCTATGTTGGGTTTCCTACCAAACATTAACTCATAAGGAGTTTTCTCTTTGTCTTTAACCAACAAAGTACGATTTTGAATAAAACAGATAGTTGATATGGCTTCATCCCAGAAAGAGATAGGAATTATTGCATCAGCTAACATTGCACGAGCTGCTTCAATCAATGTTCTATTCATCCTTTCTGCAACTCCATTTTTGTTGTGGAGTTCGAGGAGCACTAAACTAATGAGCTATTCCTTTTTCTGCACAGAAACTCTCAATATTAGCATTTTTAAATTTGGTTCCATTATCACTTCTAATTATTTTGACTTTTTGATCGAGTTGATTTTCTACTTTAGTGATAAAATCTTTTAAAAAAATTAGTTGTTTCGGATTTTGCATGCAAAAAGGAAACCCAAAAAAATCATGTATAATCATCAATAATGACTAAACAATACGAATTCTTCTTGATACTCTGTATGTTTAAAGGACCAAATAGATCCATGTGTAACATTTGTAAAGGTTTTGAATTTGAGTTTATCTGTTTGGTGTTATAAGACACTCTATGTTGTTTTCTCTTTAAACATGCTTTGCAGAGGTCTGATGTTACGAACTTCTTTGAAGGAATTCCAATAACATGATTTCCTGCTACAAGCTTGTTCATGTTCTTGAAGTTTGAATGTCCGAGACATCTATGCCAAAGCTGACTTTCATCATTTGATGCACGAGCAATGAGGCACGTTGTTTCTGTTGAAGGATCAACATGAGACATGTCTAGTTTGTAGACATCTCTACCTTGAACAACTTTAACAACAACCCACTCCTTGCTTATCTAAAATCCTGGATTTAAGATATAATAAAAAGAGTCATCAAATAAAGTAGAATATGATTTATTGCATATTTGTGAAACACTTAAAAAATTGAAGTTCAATTGTTCACAGAAGTTGCCTTTATCAAAACTTATTATTTCGTTAGATACCGTTCCTTCACCGGTTATCTTTCCACCTTAATCTCCACCAAACGCTACATGAGTACCATCTTTTAGCTTAAAATCTTGAAGCAAGGCTTGATTGCCTGTCATATGCCGGCTACACCCACTGTCAACATACCATGTGTTTACTGGTCTCCGAGGGCGTACCTGCATTCAAATACATTTAAGATGAGTTAGTAACCCAAGGCGAAATGGTATTGGGCTTTCCAAATTTATCTACAATAGTAAACTGTTTGAAATGGAATTTGTTTACATCAGGTTTTCTTTGAATTTATGATTTTCAATTCCTCTTTGGAAAATCGTTTGATTGTCTTTTGTTTGTTTTGTTTTCAAAACATTAAATCTGTTTTCAAGATCATCCTCAAGAAATTTTGAATCATTTTTTGAAACATTAAAAGCATTTTTCTTATTATATGTTTCATTTTTCATTCTCATTGAGCATGGAATGAAATGTCCTTGATTATACTGTTGTGATCTAACATTATATTGATTATCATAATTTGAATTGATTCTTCTGAATGATCTCAAACCCAGAGAAGGTGTTTTTGACAAATTTTGAAATCCATGATAATGATTACCTTGGAAATTTGGATTAGCATATCCTTGATTATCAAAATCCTTTCTAGGTGAGTTCTTTCTGAAGAAACAATCCTCTGTATTATGATTTCTTTCATCACACAATACACATATTTGTTAAACTAATAATTAGCTGTGTTGGGATTTGTCATATCACAGATGTGATAGTATTTATTAAAATAACACTCAGATATGTTATGATTGTACATGTCATATATATCACAGTATTTTTGTGGTTTTTTAAATAACATTTGCTTAACCATAGATGTAGAGGCCACATTAGATCCTTGTCTAGATTTAGAAGAAGGCTAGTTAAGCTTTTGTTTTTGTTGTGTGAGTTTGGTCTTTTGAATTTTAGGATTTTGCTTTTGAACACTCTCACAATTCTTTAACTCCTTAGATACAAATCTATTTTGAACAGTGGAAGACTTTGGACATGAACCTGTTTTTAGATCAGAGTTAGATTTGATCTTAGTTTTTAAAGTTGTTACAGATATTGTGTTCATGTTAAAGGTTCCTGGTGACACAAACTTCACAGGTTTAGTTTGACTTGATTTATTGATTGGTTTAACCTGTTTAGTTTTAGAAGATGTTTTTCTTCTTCTTTGATTTCTTGATAACTTCTTAATGCTTTGAGTTTTAATAGAATCTTGAGAAGATTCTTTTTCACAATCTTTGTTTTGATTTAATTTATTTGAGCTTGAATCATTAGAACATGAAGTATATGATTTCTCTTGACATTTTCCTTTCATTTTTATATTGATCTCATTAGCTTTGTCATTCTCTTGATCAATATGACACTTCTCTATGACATATTCACCTTTTGGAACAAATAGCTTTTTATTCTTTAGACGAGGTTCATAAGATTTTACTTTAGTTGGATGGTCATTCTTAGTTTTTTCTGAATCTTTCTCCTCGAATATTTGAATGTTTAGTTTTTCAATTTTACTTTCAATAGTTTCTTGACCACTCTTTTTCTTCTCTTGAAATTCTTTTAGCTTAGCTTTATTTTTGGGAGAATGGTCATGACTATTGATGTTTTCTGGTAAAGTATTAAAGATAGATTTAGGCATAGGTTCATGTGTAAAACCTAATCCTGTTTTATCTTTATCCTTTCTTCCATTTACCAGTTGCTTAACTATGGTCTTTGAGCTTTTTACTATAGCCAAATCAATTTGAGTTGCAGCATGTGCCACTTTTTCTTGTTCTAGTGTTTTTGTCATTTCTTCAAGTTGTTTCTTAACAAATTCAAGTTCTTTTAGAGTTTTGTTCCAACTTGCTTGAAATGACATGATTTTATCATCAGCAACTTTATGATCATCTTTCAGTTTTCTGTGTATTGATTCTTCTTGCTTCAATTTATCATATATTTTGAATGAGTAAGTTTTATAATGTTCAACTTGTTCAAAACATGCTTTAGTGTATAGTTTTTCTCTTACTAATTTGAATTTTAGGATATGAACTTGAAGACTCAGTGTCAGATGTAGAGTTTACAACCTTTGGTTGTTCAGATTTTGCCATGAGTGTAATTTCTTTTGTGTCCTCCTTTGGATCAGATTTGTCACTCCAGACATAGTCTGTCTCATTTTCGGATTCATCTATTTTTAGATTATTGTTTTCAAACCAATCTTTGTTCATTTCTGAAATCAATGCTAAAACTTGAAGTAAGATCAGCTACAAATTGTTCGGCATAAGCACTCCAGTCATAACCATCCTTTATGCTTACAACAAGTGCTTTCTTTGACTCTTCAGTTGTCTTTTGATCATCTTTTAATTCTGGCATAGGAAGACTCTGATATGGTTTTTGAAATGTCTTTTGAGTCTGATGTTGATGTCTCTGACTATTGAACTACTTTGACCATTTCCACCTTGAGTTCTTGGAGCTTTATATTCTCTAGAAAAATAGCCATAACTGTTGCAATTGAAACATCTTGACTTTGACTTATCAAAACCAACTATTTTGTTGGCACTAGGCTTGTAGTTCCTGTTGACATATAAGTGCTTTTGTGTTCTGGAAGCAATCATCATCATTTGCTAATTAAGAACCATTTCTTATACGTCATTAGGATCCATCTCAAACAAATCCTGCAAGATCAAATCAACTTGAGTTAGATGACTACCCTAATAGGCTTGAAAGCTTGCCATAAAAGCTGTATATGCAGTTTTGGACTCTTCATCAAGTAAAAGGATATTTATAACATCTTTAACTTTGCTAGGAATAACAGAGTTAGAAGATGGAGTCTCATTATGTGTTTTAGGCATTGTAGATTATGGATGAGACTGTGATTATGGTTGAGTTGAATAGACTGAGGTACTAGTGAAGAATCCAGCTCCCACGAACAAATCACCCTCATCTTTAGAAGTAGCATCATATTTGGCAAGAAAGGCATTCTTTACAGTATTTTCTGGAGAAGCAATATACTTGTATTGAGATGTTGATGCAGATCTGTCATTATTTCTTGAGCTCTCATCAATTTCCACAGATTCAATCTTAACAATGAGAAGATCAAGATCCATATCAAACCTTTCAGTGTGCTTTAACAAGGTTACAGTTTGTTTCCATGATGATGGAAGTGCATTCAAGAGTCTGTCATTTAGGTCTTTAAGATCATTTTAGATTCCTAAGGTTGACATTTCAAATGTGAGTTGTTATATCTATTCATCATCTGGTTTATAGTTTCTCCTGATACATGCTCAAAAAGTTCAAGTTGCCTCTTTAACTTTTGTCTTTGAGATCTTGTATCTTTTTTCCTCCTTCATAGATAACTTTCAGAGCTTTATACATGGTATAACCAGTTTGATAGTTCTCCAGTCTTGAAAGTACCTCCAAAGGTAACCCTTTGCATATGAGAGAATGCGCTTTGACATCGTTCTTCACCTTCTTTAAATAATCACCATGTAAGTCATCTTCAAGATATGGCTCTTGAGTATCTTTTGTATATACAAATCCTTTATCAGGACCATCAGAAGTGACTGGGATGTGAGGTCCTTTCTCAATTGATTTTCACACATCAGTATCAATTGAGTTCAAATGATGTTTCATCTTGAGTGACCAATTCTTGAAGTCAACTCTATTCTTCAGCTTTGGTACTCTGTTCTCTGAATCTTCAGACTTAACCATGATTTAGTTTTGAATTTAAGAAAATATATTATTTTTGATGTTTTTAGATTTAAAATGAAATAGAGAAATGAAAATATTTTTGGATTTTAGATTTTTGAAAAATTTTAAATGTGGAGTGAAAAGTCTGAATTAGATGCGCTTGAATAGTAGTGAAACATCTAAACAGTAGTGAAACGCCCAACTTGACTTAGAAACGCCTAAGGGATTGCCTTAGTGAACTTATGAAGTTTCCAAGTGTAGAAACGCCTGAATAGTATTAAAACGCCCAAGTAGTTCCCAAACGCCCAAATAGTGTTGAAACGTCTGAAATAGTTCCAAAGCGCCTGAATAGTCCCAAAGCGCCTGAATAGTCCCAAAGCGCCTGGGACTTAGTTTTCTGAAAAACATTCGAACAGTGCTGAAACGTCCATATAGTGTCAAAACGACCACTCTAAAACGCCTAAGCAGTGTTAAAGCGTCTGAACAATGTTCATGCCTCTAAACACTTAGGTGATTTTTCAGATGATTTCAACACCTCAAACACCTAATTCATCTTCTTTGTAACAACCTGATCTTAACAAAATTTTCAAAATTTGATAAAATGATCTGAAACTCTTCAATCAAGTGACTAATACACCGACAATCAATCCTTTAGCATCATTTCTTTCAATTAACAAAAAATTACTTCTCAATTTTGCAGAATTAGTGTTCGACTTTTGAAAAATAGTTCGAACTCAAATCTACCAAAAATTCATGTAAGACCCCATTCCCGGGACGCTTACAGCTGATAAATCATGGTGCATAAAACATATATTTTCATTTATCTTATTAAATTATTGCAGCGGAAACATTCAAAAATAACATCTCATTTCATCATAAAAACTTTTGCAAAATAATACATCGTTAATCAGTTACAAAATACATTGTTGCATTACATCACAAAAGCCCTATATAAATGGATGCCA
>BJCM01086807.1:0-12140 GCA_018326385.1 Flaveria bidentis
ATATAGATATAGATATAGATATAGATATAGATATAGATATAGATATAGATATAGATATAGATATAGATATAGATATAGATATAGATATAGATATAGATATAGATATAGATATAGATATAGATATAGATATAGATATAGATATAGATATAGATATAGATATAGATATAGATATAGATGTATATTTTGGTAAAATAATCACCAACCCGTAAAGCCATATTTGTTTTAATTATCTAATTAGTTGCATAGTTTTACATTCCAAACATGACCCAAACTTCATTCTGATCCAAGGGCCATAAAATAAAATGACATAAGATAATTTTTGCACTTGAATGACAAACATGATTACACAAAATTCATGAGCTTCAAGCTGGAAAACTTTACATGGATAATATGAGTCAGGATGGGAAGTCTGATCTTGCCTTCAACTTTTTTGTTGTCTTGATCATGACTTCGGAGGATTAAACAAATAGTGCTCGGTCACGGATGTATAAATATGTCAGTTAAAGTAGAATCCATTAAAAGTTTATTGGTGAAGGTTTGTTAGAAAAGTAGGCATATGTAACAAATTTGCGATGGACTAACGATGGATCCCTATCCGATCTTCAGAGATGGATATTACCGAGGAACCTTTTTTTAAATTAGTCACATAAATCTTTTTCTACTTTTTATTTATTTCAATCGCTCAACGATAGGTGGTGGCGAATGTGATACTGAAGGCCGAGGCTGGTAGGGTGGTGCGAGAGTAGTGACTGGTTGGTGGTGGTGGTTGTGGTGGAAGATATCAATTCTTTTTAAGATTGTTTTTCACCAAAATGCATTATAGATTTAAATTTATATGATAAGTTTCAAGTCTTTTAGATTCTAAATCCTTATGATATAATTCCAATTTTGAATACAATTACTTCATAGTCTGATTCCTTTCACAAACTTTAATTCTAAAAAAAAGATACTACGAAACAAACGACCCTTGATACTCTAACCAGAAGATATTGTTCTAGTTTATCTCAAATTCTTACTATAAGTAGGTGTCTTTCTTGTTAAACTTAGGATCACCCTTAACGTAATTTAGACTTTCCACAAAAATGTCATTAACAAAGTATTATGCTTTGAGATCACTCAAACCACACTAGTGCATTAGTGAGACTTTACTTTAACGTTTAAAAATGATTTTTTTGTACTAAAGCTTTCGTATGCATGTCTCCAACTCTAAAGAAGATTAGTATCTGTTTATGAAATATGTTTTCTATAAATGCATCCATATCTTTATTATAGGATTCATTAAATTTGGTTATTTTGATAATCCCAATAACTATAACCATAATCATAATTATAATCATAATCATACCCGAACAAATAAAATCATAAAATACTAAACAAAACTTTGGTTATTTTGATTATGTAGCTTATTTGGTTCGGATATATCGATTTCCTAGTTATTGTTGGGTTAATCAGTTTCTATTCTCACTCCTACATTGTGTAGAAGAACCAATATTAAGAATAATAACAATTCAATAATAATAAGAATAATAATAATAACTATAATTATAATTATAATAAGAACAAAAAAAATAACAATAAATTCAATAACATTAATAATAATAATAATAATAATTAAAATAATAATAATAATAATAATACTAATAAAATAATAACAATAACATTAACAATAATAACAATAACAACAATAGCAACAACAATAATAACAACAGATTTAACAACAAAAGTTATTACTATTAATACTAGTGTTGCTCTCGCTACTATTGCTACCGCCACTCCCATCAACTCGCCTATCACTGCCTTTGACACCACTGCCACCACCACCAACCGGTCTTCATCACTAACACTTTCGCCTACCTGACAACTCTTCCAACACCGCCTAGCAAGGCCTATCCTAAGGTTGTGTCGGGTGGGTAACTGCTTAAGGCGCAACCTTTCGATGGACCTATACATAAGCTTTTGTTGTTTACATATTGGGCATAAATTAACATATTTAAAAAAATTATAAGCTTATTAATAATTATAATTTTTAGAGGGATTCAAAATTTCAAATAATATTTCAAAACCCAATAATATATTGTGAGGGGTGGAGAGTTTTAAAAAATTAAAATCAGTATTCAACAATTTTAACCTAAGTGATTGTCAATTAAATTGAATCACTTGCACCTCTATTGATTTGTAGCCAAACAATTAACCATCCTGGCCCCTACTTCCTATCTTTGCTAGCATTTGTCGTCATCGGCCCAACCCTAGTCTCCTCTCTCTCGTGTATGCTTTAGTTTTTGTTTTAATTTTACTTTTATTATTTTTATTTTTACTGTGTTTTGTTTTGATATCACTTTTACCAACCAATTTTTTGAGCAGCATTTAAGTGTAGTTGGTCTCCGTATTCAATTATTCAAGTAACAATTAGCATGTTTACTTGTCTATGTATAATTACTTTTATACATTTGATTGTTTATCTTGCTTGCTACTTATTTGATTAGGTTTTTTTATATGATTTTCAAGAATTATGTCTTCTAAACAACTATCCTATAGTTAAAATTGTTAAAAATACAACTAGATGAACACTTAAAAAATACTAAACCAAATAGTTTTTATTTTAAAAGACTTATTTTTACTTACCGTACATGATATATTAAATCTGTACGACCGGCCTTATTGCCTAGCCTAACAGGTGCCATAGTCAACACCATCTAACAATCTTCCCCGGTGGCAAGGGGCAATGAGGGTGGCGGTGGTGGCAATTGTGTCAGTTTTGCCGTTTGCGGTGATGGTGGGGTGGTGGAGGTGGAGAAGATTGTAGGGGCGACAATATTATTACCTTTATAATTCAAAGTCTCAAACAAAGATATAAAAACGAAAATTAGATTTAAGTTAAAACAATTTTTTTACATTCAAACACAATCTTAATTCAAATATTTATTGACTTAAACAAAAATGGCACTCAATTTGAGGAACCCAAAAAACATGCAAAATTTAGTATGTAAAGATCAAAAACTAATCTTTAATACGTACCAATTAAACAAGTAAATTAAACATGTCTTTGGAGACCCGTGAATTTAGAACTGGACTATGTAGTGTGGACGTATCCACAAAGATCTTGATTTGTTGCCTCAAAATCCAATCACAAAATCCTCCTTTTACAACTTGCGTTAATATCATAGCAATACGAGTTAACAACTTTAAAGAAGTTGAATTTTAAATCCCGACACACAGGACTAGTGCAAAGGATAATAGGCTCAAAGCTAGCTTTCATCAAAAAATATTTTATATTTTAATGAGTTTAAATTGTTTGTATTCTATAAGCTAATTGAATTAATTTTAAAAAGTTGATTTTAATAATCCAAACTATTAATTATTCGTCAACATTAAACTCAACTAATAATTTGATTAGTATTAATCCAAACTTTCAATTCTATTATTAATAAGGACTTCAGTTTAACTTTTTGTTAACTCCGTTAGTTTTCTCAAGATGTATCAAATGACGTGACTTGTGTCGTGAAGTATAATATAATTATAGTTAAAAATATAAATATATTACTCAATTACTTTGTTATAAAAGATCATATTCTAAAGATTTTCAACGTCACTTTTTGTCATTAGTTGAGTAATTTAATGACAAAAAGACAAAATTTAAGTGATACATTTATATTTTCTATTTTAATTATGTAGTGTATCATGTCAAATGTCTCGAGTAACATTACATGCCACATCATCAAAAAATCTAATGGAGTTTAAGTTTGATCGATACAATTATTGATAACAAAATCAAAAGCTGAAATAATAATGGTCAAATTGTGAGATATGATTAACACTAGCCAATAATCAATAGTTTTGATTATTAAGCTGTCTTCTGGCCTCGATGACACACAATACACTAGAAGTTGTGCAACTTATGGGGGTGTCCACGGTGAGGGACTGCGTCACGTAGCAACACTACCGCCAGGTATCTCTCAACCCATTCATGACATGTATACGTTGTAACTTATAAGAAACCATCGTAAACTTTCACCTCTTCACGGGTCATTCGGTTCACGCGCCGCCCCTTCTAAACCCAACCACCTTGTCTCACACGTGAACCACACGCCCACCCACATGCATTTGGGCATTCAACCTAACCATCCTTCTTTCTGGTTACTGTTAATTGGGACCTTCACAAGCCACTATAAAAGATCAAAGATCAAAGATGGATCATTTATGCAATACTCTGTTTCTCACATCTCTCTCTCTCACACACACACACACACCCAAATCCTCTGTTCTTTTGGTCTATGAGTCATGCGATTTTATATCTGATCAATTAGCAATCAAGCATACCCTTTTAGTTTAATTGTTTATCGATATAACCGTCGATTGATTGATATCTTCAATGCATGATCTGTATCCTGTAAACTATCAATTTCGTTAATTGTTTTTCAGTTTTCTTGTATTTCTGTTCCTACTTTTCCCTTTATGTCCAGCTCATTCATGGGGGAATGTTATCCTTTTTGATCTTTGTCCCTTTTTCATCATCACCTACACAAATCAACGCACACAGATACTCATATTCTCGATTTCATCATTCTTTAATCTTTCTTGATCATATAAGGGGCTAGTGGGTATCATTCAATCTTTAGAATATTATTGTTTGTTCTTCTGATGGGTTGCAATCCATCGAAGCAATCGGTTTGCCGGAGCTGCAATGCTCAGTGTTCTCCGGTGCGGAGGAGCTATTCGTCGTTCCCCCGTCGTTCTCCGCCGCGCGAAGACGACAACCACCACGTCGTAGGACTCACCTCGACCACCCTCGGTTACCTTCTGCTCGATCAATCGACAAAACATGATCGCGAGCACAAGGATCCGGTGGTCGCGGGGATTGTACGAGAAGGTGTTCGACGAAATGCCCCAGAGAAGAAAAATAAGGATTTTGCGGTTGGTGTGATCGAAGCCGACACGTGGTCGAAGTTGATTGATGGAAAGATTGGTAAAGTTGTACCTCAAACGCCCGTTAAAACGCCTCCGGGTGAGCCGGAGGCGATCAACGCGTGGGAGTTGATGGAGGGCTTGGATGATTCAAGCCCTTTCCATCCACCATCTATGGTGGATCACACCCTATGTGCTCGAGGGTTAACCGATTGCAACTCGACCCCACTCGATCAAACCACATTGCCATCACAAGATAAGGATCGCGCTCTTCGTCCAAACACGATGAAAATAACGCCTTTAATTAGCGATGAGGGCGCAAAGAAATCATTAGACAACGGGGAAAAAGAATTCGCTTCGCGTACCAAAGAGAAGTTGGTTTTATACTTTACTAGCTTAAGGGGAGTTAGAAAGACATATGAGGATTGTTGTCACGTTCGCGCGATTCTAAAGAACTGCGGTGTTCGAGTCGATGAGCGCGATGTGTCGATGCATTCGGGCTTCAAGGATGAGCTTAAGGAGCTATTGGGTGATAGATATGGTGGTGGTGGTGGGTTGCCAAAGGTCTTTGTGGGGAGAAAGTACATAGGTGGTGCTGATGAAATTAGGAGATTTCATGATGAATATCAGCTAGATAAGGTGTTAGAAGGTTGTGAAATGGCGGTTGATGGCGGTGGTGGTGGTGGTTGTGAGGGTTGTGCGGATATAAGGTTTTTACCGTGTGAGACGTGTTCGGGTAGTTGTAAGATTTATTATGAGGTTAACTCGGATGAATGTGAAAAAGAAGTGAAAGAAGAAAGTGATTACGGGTTTCAAAGATGTCCCGATTGCAATGAAAATGGACTCGTAAGGTGTCCGATTTGCTATGATTAAATTTAATTGTTTTGTGTTTACATATTGTAAAGTGGAGAGTTGTAATTTACTTTATTGTATATGGTGTGATTATTAAAGTTTTACAAAGTTATAATCATTTTTGTGATTATATGTCTCATTCACACACCTATATATACGCATTTAGGTTAAAGTCTTTTTAGCATGTTAAGCAAGCATATGAGGCCATGAGGTGTAACATTCCTTAAGGTGAGATGTATATCATCAATACAAATTTAAGTCATAATTATAATAGTATTACACCGTATATAAAATATTATGCACAATATTACCTTGCTTATAATTATTGTTGCACATAGAATTACACCACTATAAAATTATTATGCACAAAATGTCTCTACATATATCATGAATAACACATCAACTTTGTTTTAAAAAAAAGGACATTTTTAGTATACTATAATATTATATTTAACTTATAATAACGTTATCTACTTAATGATATGTTTAAAAGTTAAACCTTATATACAAGTTATTTAAGTTTAACAAAATGATAGTACTAGATAAAAGTCAATGTCAATAGATTTTTTACACTTAAATGCCATCTGACCTTACAACTGTATTCATTTAAAATCAAATAACTTTTATAATTTGCAACTCACATACTTTATCATAAGAGGTGATCTTCAATGTCATAAAACTACAGGTTCATGACTTTAAACCGAAATCAGAAAAAACAATTATCAATATCACTAGACTATAAAGTCATAAACTTTAACATTTTACTTCACACAACTATTTAATACGTTTCCTAGTATACATATAACACCCTATATCATTTCAACCGTTACTTAGTATTGATCAATAACACACACATATACAAGTATTCGCTGAGCTTAAACTTCCGTAAATTAAAATGCTTAGCTTAACCTTTGGCTCGAATTCAAGTCATTTATTTTCGCCCTGCTTGTGAAGCATATGTAATGGTCCTAAAACCAATACGATTAGTGCAATCGTGATCAGTTGACATCAAACATTGCACACTAACAATAGTACCAATTTAAATATACAACTGTTGCAATAAAACAAAACATGTGCTTTCACAAATACTAACTTTAGGAATGATTGTTGTAACTTTCTGTGACCACAAAGAAGGAAGCCATTAAAATAAGACGAATTGGTAGAAAACACCTCAAAATAAAATACAAGCATTTGGAGCTAAAACATTTGGGAGACATCAACCCCACATGTCGTTAATCATATAATATGACTCGAGATGTTAGTATAATATTTATTTCGTATATTCATGTAAGTTAAATGATAAAGGAACAAATCGTTGGATTGAAACGAATATTACTATGTTAAAAGAAAGATAACCAAGTATTAATTTTTTTTAAAAAATAGCATATGATCGTTCGTTTGACAAACAAGATTGAGTCTTGAGTAGGATGTTTAAAAAGATCACGGCTCGTGGCTCGCTCGAAAATAAATCGAAAATAGCTCGCTTGAAATCAGCTCAACTCAATTAGTAAACGAGCCGAGCCTGAGCCAACCTAAATTATATAATTTATATGAATTATATATCAAAATCATGATATATTATTTTTTAAAATCAAACACATATAGTTATTTTGACATTTTCTAAGAAGAAACGAAATATAAACGTATAAGATAGATGATTATGGTCTTTGAGATTACGAATCTTATATAACTAATTTAACAAGTTAAAATAAATAAATGTGAAAAATTTTACTTCTTATTTATATATACACGAATATGTATAAAAATAATAAAATTACGTTATGCATACTTTTTCTTGCGTAATAATTTTCTCCGGACTTTGTGCATTTTGTATGTAAAATAAACATTGTATACATTTTATACTTTCACTGTATATATGGATGTATTTTTGTAAATAGAGTGTGTTGGAATTAATTGAATCAAAATTGACGATAAACATTATGATTTTGTGAAACTCTCACGACTCTTTTGATATTGAAAACTCAAACGAAAACTTGAACCAAAAAATTACAATACCCTACTCATCTCTTTATACTAAATCTATAACTTGCTTTCTAAGACTTCTAATTAAACTCAAACTAAAAAACCAGCTCAAACAAATAATAAAATATTTTAAACAATATCCTAATCAAATTAAACATAAAATATATAAACTAATTGTGAAGTATTAAAAGCCAAAACAAGTGATTACTTTTGAAGTTAAGTTTCTTCCGAAGCTTAACATAGTTCTTCCGAAGCTAAGTTGATATCTTTTGAAGGTTATGTTTGCTTAAGAAGGGATTTGAAGTATACTTTGGATATCTTCCGAAGTATTATATCTTCCGAAGGGTTATTTCCGTTCGGAAGATTTAGTTTAGGATCCTTAGTGTAAATTCTCAATATTTGTTGAGTGTTTGTTATAGTTAGTTAAACGCTGTAAATAAGGATACGATGTAATCGGTGAGGTATCCAAAATCAATACCAGCTCACAATTCCATTCTTTTTTGGATCATCTTTGTATTGAATTGTTCAAATTCCATGTTCATATTCTCAATTACTTTAACAATTGGTATCAGAGCCTGGTTAGAGGCTCACTTGAGGATCAAGATTCAATCAAAGATCGATCGGTGTCAACAATGGTGTCAACAAAATTCGAAGTTGAGAAATTCGACGGGAAGAACGACTTTGGGTTATGGCGGTTGAAAATGAAGGCGTTACTCGTTCACCAACGAGTGGTAAATGCCTTGTCCAGAGAATCCAAGTTGTCGAATACAATGCTAGACAAGGAAAAGAATGAAATGCTGGAACAGGCACACAGTTCAATCATCTTGAACTTGGGGGATCGAGTACTCAGAAAAGTATCGAAGGAGACATCTACTGCAGGGGTCTGGGCAAAATTAGAAAGTTTGTACATGACGATGTCTCTTGCGAACAGGTTGTATCTCAAGAAACGGTTGTACACATTCCAAATGGATCCTAGGAAGTCAGTTGAAGATCATACCGATTAATTCAACAATTGGGTGTTGGATCTTGAAAACATCGAAGTTGAGTTAGATGATGAAGACCAAACAATCATATTCTTGACATCTTTGCCATCCTCTTATGAGCATTTTGTGGATACTTTGATGTATGGTAGGGACACACTTACCATGAAAGAAGTGTTGGCAGCTCTCAATTCAAAGGAGTTGAAGAAGAGAACTATTTATAAGGAAGATGGTGGAGAGGGCTTCGTAGTCAGGGGAAGATCTGAACAAAAAAACTTCAAGCAGAGAAGTGTCTCAAAGTCCCAGTCCAAGTATAAGAGGAGGTATTATGTGTGTGGATTTGAAAAGTACTTCAAGAAAGATTGTCCTGACTAGAAAATGAAGAAGGGTGAGTCAAGTGGATCAAAAAATCATGTGGACACAATGCATAAGATGATTCCTCTGATGGATATAAAAGTGCAGATGTGTTAGCTGTCACAAGCAGTGGGAAAGATGATGAGTGGGTGATGGATTCAGGGTGCTCATACCATATGACACCTATGAAAGAGTTCTTTAAAGATCTGAAGGTTGAAGATCTTGGATCAGTAAAGCTAGGGGATGATAGGCCTTGCAAGATTATGGGTCATGGAACAGTGACTCTGAAAATGAAGAAAGGCATGGAAGTGGTTCTTCATGATGTAAGGTATATTCGTAGTCTTAAAAGGAGCTTGTTGTCTTTAGGGCTGTTGGAGATTTCTGGTTACCATGTTAGTCTTAGAGATGGTAAGGCTAAGGTGATTAAGGGGTCAATGGTAGTATTGTCTGGTAGTAGAAGGGATAATAATATCTATTTACTAGACAGTGCTGGTGTAGTAGAACCTCAGGTGGCATCTGCCTAAAGTGATAGTAATTCTAAGGCCATGTTATGGCATAGGAGGCTTGGTCACATTAGTCATCAGGGGCTGGTGGACTTGCATAAGCAACTAAAATGACTGAGTTAAAAAGTTGTGATTTTGGTTTTTGTGAAACTTGTATTCTTGGTAAACACAAGAGTGTAAAGTTTACAAAAGCTAGGCATATCATAAGTGAGGTATTAGACTACATTCATTATGATTTATGGGGTCCTGCTAAAGTTGATTCCTTGGGTGGTGCTAGATACTTTATGACCTTGATTGATGACTTTTCTAGAAGAGTTTGGGTTGTTGTCTTAAAGAATAAGAGTGAAGCTTTCAGTAAATTCAAGGAATGGAAAGTATTGGTGGAAACTCAGACTTAAAGAAAGGTCAAGAAGTTAAGAACTGATAATGGGTTGGAGTTCTGCAGTCATGAGTTTAATCAGTTTTGTAAAGCTCATGGCATTGCTAGACATAGAACTGTGTCAGGGTCTCCTCAGCAGAATGGTTTGGCTGAGAGGATGAATAGAACTTTGCTTGAAAAAGTGAGGTGCATGTTGGCTAGTTCTGGTTTACCCAAGATGTTCTGGGCTGAAGCTGTTTCAACTGCAGCATATTTGGTCAATAGGTCTCCATCAGCTGCATTAGACATAAAACACCTATGGACACATGGTCAGGAAGAAAGAATGACTACGGGGAGCTTAAGGTGTTTGGATCTTTGGCTTATGATCATTTTATCTAAGGGAAGTTAGAACCTAGGGCCTGCAAATATGTCTTTCTAGGATACCCTGAGGGTGTGAAGGGGTATAGGTTGTGGAGACTAGATGAAGGCAGACCTAGGGTGATAGTGAGCAGAGATGTGATTTTCCAAGATGATGTCATGTATAAAAATATTAAAAGAAAAGGGAAGTCAGAAATGGAAGATTAGAGTGGGGTTCAGATTGAGGTGGAGCAGCAGGGTGTGAATAATAAATGTGTTGATCAAGGTGCCTCTGATAGCCAGGGAGATGGTATGGATGATTACCAGTTGGCTAGGGATAGACAGAGGAGACAAGTGATACCTCCTCTCAGGTTTAGAGAGGGGATGGATTTGTCTGCGTTGGCCTTTGTTGTTGCTGAAGAAGAAAGCATTTATAAACCATTGTCATACTCTTAGGCAATTTCTGTGAAAGAAAGCTCAAAATGGTGTAAGGCCATGGAGGAAGAGATGGAATCTCTGTATAAGAATGGCACATGGGATCTGGTTAATAAACCTGAGGGTCACAAGCCTGTGTCATGTAAGTGGTTGTTCAAACTGAAAGATGAGATTTCTAAAGGTGAACCTCCTAGGTACAAGGCTAGACTGGTAGCTAAGCGGTTTACACAGAAGCCATGGGTGGATTATAATGAAATATTCTCACCTATGGTGAAACATTCATCTATTAGGGTTATGTTGTCATTGACTGCTTCTATGGATATGGAGCTACATCTGTTGGATGTGAAAATTGCATTTTTGCATGGGAAGTTGGATGAAACTATCTATATGAAACAGCCTGAGGGGTTTGAGGTTAATGGGCAGGAAGATAAGGTATGTCTACTTAAGAAGTCCCTGTATGGGCTGAAGCAATCCCCTAAAAAGTGGTATAAAAGGTTTGATGAACATATGGTGATGAATGGGTTTAACAGGAGCAACTATGATAGTTGTGTCTATTTTAAGGAATACAGCGAGAACAAATTTGTGTATTTGTTACTGTATGTTGATGACATGTTGGTGGCTTGTTCTGACTTGGAATAAGTTGAAGCTACTAAGAAGATGTTGATGTCAGAGTTTGAGATGAAAGATCTAGGTGAAGTAAAGAAGATATTGGGCATGGAGATCACAAGAGATAAAGAACACATGGTGTTGAAGCTGTCTCAAATGTCTTATTTGCAGAAGGTACTAAGTAACTATAGGATGGATGATGTGAAGCCAGTAACTGTTCCTATAGGTGCTCGTATTAAACTGTTAAGCTTTGATCGTCCTAAGTTAGATTGTAAGGCCCCGTTCCCGGGATGCTTACAGTTGGATTATCATCGCATATAAAACATATAATTACCTTTTACTTTCATAAAACGTTGCGGAAACATAAAAAAAACATTTTCATTTCATCAAAATACTTTGGAAAAATAATACAACCGTTCATTACACAATATCATTTTACATTTCATTACAAAAGCATTGTAAAATTGGATGTCATCCAAAATAAGCTGAGTAGCCGCCCCGTGCCATCCTCAGCAACATACCTGCCAACTGGAAACACATCAAAGTCAGCGTTGCTGAGTGAGTTCTAGTTTTATAATAAAACATATTTTATGTAACATCCGCTATTTTTCCAAGTTAAAATCCAAACCTGAATTCATTTTGATTTTTTTATTATTAAACTTATTTATTCTAATGTATCTTATGGATTTTAAATGTAACCAATATATAAAAGAAAATAATTTTCATTTATTAAACCATTTAAACAAGTTATAATAATTTTATAGTTCATAAAGTAAAGTGTTACAAATTTACAAATAATTGTCATTTATA
>BJCM01086808.1:0-33624 GCA_018326385.1 Flaveria bidentis
AAATATATATATATATATATATATATATATATATATATATATAATATTCTTCCCCACAATTAAGTTTGGTTTTAATTGTTCTTAAACTCAAATTCTAAGTTACAATAATCTTTTTTGTTTTTAGCTTAGATTTATGAATTAAACTCAACAATTGTTGTATTTAATCCTTAAAAACACACTGGTTTTGATGGTGTCATAGTAAATAATAATGATAATCCTTTTACGTTTTTTATTTAAAAAATTCTATATTTTTTACTTATTATAGTTAGTATTTCTAGAAATAAATGATTTGTCGAAAATGTTAAGGATGAAATATAAAGATCCACAAGACAAATCACACTTATTTGATCTAGTATATTATAAGCTAGCATTTCACTTTAAAGTGATTTCATTAATTTAGAAGGTTTTAAATTATTTTAGTTTCTCTATCTAATAAGAAAGCAAAATTTAGATCTATCAATAAAAAACCTTTAAAATAGATTAACTAAATTTTCACTTAAAAGAGATTTACTAGAAAAATTAAATCATGACAACTCTATTTTTTTCTTCTCTATCTTCATAGATATCTCGCTTAGCGGACCGAAAGGCACCCAAAACATGCAAACTTTCGTTAAAAATTGGTAGACTTTTCACAAGGTCGCGTATCAAAATTAGTTCCATCAAAACATATTTATAATGTTCTCTTTTATCCACCATATTAGAACAACCAGTCAACCAGAACCCCTTGATAATTAACATTTGAGTTCATACTTTCTTTGTTGCCTAATATAAGATCAATTTGAAGTATTATGTTTAAGATTTTAGCATCAAACACATGTGATCAGCCATTTATCTTACAAGCTTAAGATACACATTCAATTTGACGTATATCATAATTCTTTAATTTATTCTTTAAGAATGGAGAAGATTATATGATTAAAAAGATCTACTAATGTAAGAGCTATGAGTACAACTTTAAATTTTAAAATAAAATGTAGAATAATGCTTTGTAGTTAAGTTAAACATATTTAAGTAAGAAATGATGCATAATTAATCAAGGTAGGGTTTGTCTTCTTCCATACTATTGTACGGAATAACTTATAATAATATGAATTAAAATTTGTTAAAGATTTCGTTGTATTTGTCAAGATATCTAGATTTGTTAGCATACTTGCTACATTATTTTACCTAATCTTAAAAACAAACTTGTAGTATCTAGAACCGGCGCATTAAAACTATTTTAAAAGGAAAAACGTGAAAATTAGTTAAAATAATTTATTTTCTTCTTTGGGATGAATGTTTTAAATACATGTAATTTTCAAAAGGTAAGATTAAATTGTATGTATTTTGCATTAAAAGGAAACATGTTAGCTGCAACGATAACTAGCTAGCTACGTGATAGCTAGCTATTTTTTATATATGATAACTAGAGAAGAATGATGCACTAATGGTAAGACATTGGACTTGTAGCCCTAACATCCGGATTCACATCCCCCTCTTGCCCCCTTACATGATTATTCGGACCTTTTTTGTTTTTTGCTTTTTTATTTCCATAGTTTTCTTTTCTTAGACCGTTTCTCTATTATGCAGTAGTTGTATTAGTTTTTTCTATTATTTACAAACGTTTTTCTTTTCATTCCATGTGTGACTCTGTTTTGTTTTTTTTCAAGGGTATGTACAATTACCTGGGTTTACATCATGTTTCTTGATGCTTTAGACTTTTCGTCAAAGTGGCAGATGTTTCGTTGTGGTTTTGTATCCACATTTTGATATTTGGGATTGTGGTCAAATTCCTAGCACCACACGTGAAGGAAATGGAAGGCTTAGACTAGATAGCAGCGAGTCGAGCGTACTCGACCACTTGGGCAGGGACACGCAGAAGCCAATTCTTCAACACACAAACAATCTATTGAAAAAAGGGACGAAGAGAAGAAAAAAGGTAGTTTACTTGCTTAGTGCTTGTGCGCTAAGGGAAGAAAGATCGAAAAGTCAAAACTTTTAAAAGCGCACTCACTCTTCTCAAAATCTCTCATCTTAAGAGAAGAAAGATCTACGTTACGGAAAAAAAACACTAGCTTTTTACAATAAAACTATAATTTTTTGAAAATCAGATGAGTTGGAAAGAAAGATGAAGTATGATAGAATCTTATTGTACACATGTAGGCACTCGAACAAAATCGATGATTTACAGTTAGACCAATTATCTTAATCGATGTTAAACAATACCTTTTCATAAAATCACGAAAATAATAATGATAGATTTGTTATATCTAATCTAACTCTAATAAACCATTAAACGGCGGGCATGTGTGCTCTTAATAACCACTCTTGATATCATTCTTCCGCTCATAAAGTGTCAAACCAATTTCAATCACTCACTAAACAATAGGATGTTTTATACAGCTCATAACTTGGTCAAACGCAGTTCAAATGAGTCAAACTTTATGTCTTAAAGCAAGTTAAGAAAGTCCTCTAACTAACCTAAGTAGTATTATGCCAATATGATGTCGTTTGGTCCTTCAATCACAATAAACAATTAGGGTGATTATGTTTCTGGTAGTTAGTATAAGGTGTTAATTAACTGTCGAATAATGCCTAATGTGTGACATTTTGTTATCGTTTCAACCTTCAATTATACCATGCAAGATTGGTGCACGATTAGCTTTACAAGCTGAAATATTTTTATAAACTTAAATATTAAAGGTTAGGACTAACTAACTAAAACAAATCAAGAATTATGATCAATAAGAAATTATAAGACGTTTAAGAATAAGAATATCTAAGCTCAATAACATATTAAAGTAGGACTAATAAAGTATGAAATAACAATAACAAAAGTACACGTTTAGGATTTGGAAACTAAAATAAAACGAGTTTGAAAAACTTAAGATAGAACATTGTACATCGAATAATAAACGAATAAATTTATATTAAAATAAAAATATAGTTGGGCATTAACGACTAGACTATGAGCATTACACCCAATGAGATCTTCTCGACCTTTAGTAATCCTTTTTTGTTTTTGTTTCTATAGTTACTTACTAATGCTTGTTGTGGACTTTGGACTGTGCAAACGTTAATGTGAGTTTCACGGCTCCTTTTAATATAGTTTATTTAGGACAAAAACTTGCTCATTGGTTTTGTACTATACCGTGCTTTTAAATTATTTTGGACTATCGTGTGTGGTTTGAGTCATACGATGGAGCCTAGATTTCTTTCATAAGCATTTTTTTCTATTTTATACTTATATTAGACTATCATATAAATGTATTGTTAGTAATAACGGGGTGACACCCCACCTATTTTATCGATATGCTAGCTAGAGACTGTTGTAGTCTATATGTGACCTTGGGTGAATATAATCCGGTTGTTTGGACTTGAATTGATCATAAGCTTATGTTGGTTTATATGACTTCTATGTTCTCATACACATACATATATTATACATGAGTTACATGAAAATATAGTTTATACTTTAAACCTATGAACTCACTAACATATATTGAAACTAGAGCATGTCTTTTTATGTAATAACATTTAAGGGACGCAGACTATATATCACACCCCAACCTTAACGGTGGAATCATCGAGATGTGAGGGTTAAGATTGATTAAAGCCACATAATACTACCATCAAGTGTGGATATAATTAAGCATATGTTACAATGCAACATTACACCCAAAAGTCCAAAAGTCTCAAGCACACATTCAAACATAACATCAAATTCAAACATCTCAAAATTAATAATAAGTCTTTATTATTTCTAGGTCCAATCCTAGTTCTATCCAAACTTCAAAATCAACCATTAAGCTTGGGTATTTCTCAAAATTAATAATAATTCTTTATTATTTCTAGCAATAGTTAATGATTACTCTTACAAGATGACTATCATATAATGCTCATCATTATCTCAAATAACCATCACAAAATTTATAAGATGAATTGCACGTACATTACAAGTATTAAGATATTTTACAAGTGTGCATTTATACGGTTAACATGCTTCACCCCAAAAGGTGTGAAATAAAAATGAAAACAAGGCATGAAAAACTCACTTGATATAAGATGAACTTAAGAGAATAATAAATAAATAATATTGTTCCAACGATTCCTTTTACTTGATACCTAAACGTTGTTGTTTCAAAATTAGATTAATAATATGATTAACGACTAAACGTGAAGTAGGGTTTCAATTGGAATTTTGGGTTTGTATAATTAAGTTAAATAAAATAATGTAATCGATTAAATAATTAAGATTAGTGAAATCAAATAACTTAATTTATAATAATTGATTTAATAAAGATTTAGTACAAAGTGATTTAATAATTATTTATGATATAACATGGATAAATAATTAATTGAATAATTAATTATTTAAGGTAATAGTAACAATGCAGATATAAAATGATTTAAAAAAGTTTGACCTATAGTAATTTTATAACATTAAAATCATCTAAATGAATTAGTAACATTTTTATAGCCTTTATTATTCTTTAAAAGACATTAAATTTTAAAAAATTTATGTTTTAAAATATTTAAAAATTAATTTCACAATTTCTGAAATTTTTTAGTTAACGAAATAATTTTAATTTTAACTAAACAATATATTAAAACTTTATGCAATTTAAAATAATTAAAAATCTAATAATTAAAAGAGTTTGAGGGTCCCTTGTGGAGAAGGTGAGTGTGGTAACCGGTTGGGCAGAAGCCCAGATCTGTTATACATCTACAAAATAAATTATATAAACATTCATTACAAAAACCCCAAATATCACATAAACCTTAGAACCAAATCAAACAAATTGGACATCAATTCGTACATGATAATGAAATTAATATTGGGGCTTTTAATCCCCAAATGAAAATGAGTATTTATGTGTGTTTAATTACCTGAATAATGATTAAATCGATGAAGACAAGAAGAAGCCAAGTCGCGACAAAGGAGAATTAATTCAAGATGATTTGGTCGATGATAACCAATTAGTTGTAAGTTAAGCTTCTTTAGATGATGTGAAACAAAAGCCCTCTGTCAATTTGGGATGAAAATGTACAGAAGGTGAGGTTCGACTAGGTTGCAGGTCGCGGTGATTGTGATGCTCAATTGTGAGGTGTTCGCGTGTTTCGGATGAAATTACGTTTGGTAAAGGTGTAGGAATGGTTAAACGATCATGTAGGTTCCTATTAATTAGATTATTATTTGATTTTAATTGTCGAACGGTTCGAACGTTGATTGCAAATGGTTACCGATTTCAAACATTCCTTTAACCGGCTTTAAACTCCAATTAAAGCACACCTATGAGTTCAAAACGGTCTCACGAAGCGATTGGCATCAATTAAGCCTTAAATTTCAGGTGTTTCGGGGGATTTGAGGGGTCGCCGGAGCCGCGTCGGGGCTTTGCCGGCCGAGAAATCGAGAGAGGTTGGGTTGGTTTTAAGAAATTTACTCATTTGGTCCCTGTAGTTTTTATTTTATCATTTTATGTTAACGCTTTTCATTTCAAGATTTTAAAATAACATAATACCCCCTGAGTTATTAAAACTCTAAATTTAATACACATTCAATTTATTATTTTATTAAACCTTTATAATTAATACCAAAATTTATTATATATATATATATATATATATATATATATATATATATTATAAATTAAGTTATTAACAATGTAAATGTAAATAAAGAAAAAGTAAGCACAAACAAACCCTCAAAGTTCATTATTGACAGAAATGGTTATTTCATGAAGTTAACGAGCATGACAATTAGTTAACGAAAACCTAAAAGGTTACACTATAGACGAGATTGTTCCTGCAAGAGCAATATACAGTTTTTGGATTACTTGGTTTTGGTTTTGTATTTATGTTTACTGGTTTCCATTATATGTCGGTTTGCATTGTATTAGTACTTGTTTGTTTCAATATAGAACTGTAGAATATTTTACATGTTTGGAATAACGTTATGATATTGATTTTTAGACACATGTTCTTTTATGTCGGGTTACATTATGATCCATTGTCTTATGATGATTCTGTTGGAGGTTCTCTTAGTTCCCTAATGTGTTATGGTGATTCCGCACGTTACATTCTCACCGCTACCAATGAGGGTGTGACAAAACTAATAGTAGAAACACTAAAGTAACAATCAAACACATAAACAAACAATTAAACAAAATAGTTACTTATTTCCATATAAAATCCCAACAAATCCCTACAACAAGCTTTAAACTCAGCCTTCAATGCACCCAAACTAATTTAAAATTTCTTAAACACCCTACTTTAGTATCTAGGTGTGTTTTTGTTTCAACAATAGATTTCATGATAGTATTTAGGTTTTTACTTTACATCTCTAGTATGTAATATCCTAACCTTGCATATTGCTCCTTAATATTCTTGGATTTGCTTGACAACTTTTATATTTACCACACAAATCCTTCATTCTAGACACTTTAAGTTCATTCTTAACACTTTAAGCTCATATTTCCTTACTAACTCATCTTTTATATCAGTTGGATTAGATTAAACTTGAACCATCAACCATCCATCTTAGACCATTAAATTAGATATGAAGTGTTGGATTTTTCTAGATCAGACACATTTATGGACTGGTTTATAGGTTTTCATAATCGATGTCTCATCCTTTGGTGTATTTTGGCATAAATCCTTCACATATATTGCTATGATTCCCTGTTTATTATTTTTCATAAAATTGATTTCCTTTCTTGTTTTAATGATATATCTTCTAATGAGCTTATTAACCTTTTTGCACTATCAAACATCTAACCCACATAAAAGGTTACTTATGAAATAGGTTGTTGCTTCTTTAAAGGAATGAAACAAACATTTGAGAACAAGTAAGAGTTATTTACATATAAGGATTAAACAAAATCATAAAATTATAAAATAATTAACAAAACTTACCTTTCTTTTCTCTTTTAGTTCTCTTATTTTTCTTGTTTAATTAAAGAACTTAAAGCTTAATTTCTCATCAACTAACAACTAATCACTATCTTCATGATTATTACTCGCATGAGTAGAGGATTAGAGCCTAGATTAGCAAAATTATTGTTATCATTATTTTTTTCCCATGATCTATGTTGTCATGAAAGCCCTTTAAATTAACATCGCACATCTTTATTTTTTTCAAACACAAAGTCACTATTTTAAACTCATAAGTCTCACTACTATCATTGGGAAACTCTTTGAATAAGTCAGTGTCATCAAAATTATGTTGAAGCTCCAACAACATGCTCATTCATATCATCCTCATAACCCTAACCAATTTCATTCAAGTGAACATCATCACCCTCGTTAAACTCATTGGCTTCATTAGCAACCTTATTTACATCACCTTTATGCATATTTACATTCACCCTGATCACCTTCATGCATATTTACATCACCAACCTCATCACCTTCATCAGCCTCATGCATATATATTCATCATCACCCTCATGGATATTTTCATCACCACCTTCTTTACCATCTTTCAAATCATATACAACCTCAAAGTTAACCTCATTAGCAATGTTACCAACTTGACCATAACTATCACCAACTACATTCTGCACAAGTAATAGTCTGTTAGAACATTTCCTTTTTTCGGTACCAATATCATTTATGACAACTCCCACATCATCTAATTCTTCCATCACAACCATAGCTGATCGTGACAAGTAATACTATGTATCAAACTTTGTCTTAACATGTTTAATGACTACATTAGTATGCTTATAACTTTTCACATATTTGCCTAAATTTAGAAACTAAACTATCATTGTCTAAAGTAGCTAAATCAAAATTTAAATTGTTGCCTAGGATTTGAAAATTATAGAAGATAGGAACATCTTATTTGTACAAGTTTAGATTTTTCAACAATAAATTTATGAAATTAACCCCATCATAATAATACCTTCTTTCTAGAAAGTTTTGAAACACACCTCCATGATAAAGTTTTAATGAAAAGTAACTTAGGGTGGTATGTTGTTAATCAATCACAATAATAATAAAAAAAATAACAACTTTGAATCATTTAGGGCTCAAATTAACTCAACCATTGATAACGAAATTCAAAAGAGTAAACAAACACATGAAATTGTATTGTCTTACACGTTGTGTGGGCCAATTCATACTCGATCATATGCTAGTCGTCACTACTTCAATAATGCGATTTATATGCTTCTTTTTTATTATTGACCACTAATAATTTCGTCAATTACAATTGTGTGCGAGAGGAGGGAAAATATGAAGAAACAAAAGTGAAAATCTTATTATATGACAATTAATATTTATGGAGCCCTAGTGAAATGACATAGTTTACCTTTTGGCAACCTTAATTGACCAGTATACCCGCACATGTATGTCATGTGAAGAAAATAACGCTAAAAGCTAACGTCCATTCATAGTAGGGATAATACGTGTAACCATTTAGTGAACAATTGAGACCACTCATGTAATTTTTAAAACTTTAGGATTATATACGCAATATGTTCATGGGAAACATCCATGTGATTAATCCTTATTTTTTTTATATCTGTGCCCTTTTCTAGCTTACTTTATAATTGGTATGAGTTCACTGACACTTGTATGGCTTTGTATAGTTGCTCAAATGTGAAAATTCTTTAGTTACGGTGATGTGTAATAATTACTTAGACTTTTGTTTCCAAATGACTATATTTCTTTTAAAATAATATAAACTAACTGTTTTGAAAGAAAATCAAAATTTGACGACGTACTGTTTTAAAAAAAGTCAGACATGTTTATAGCCATATGTTTAATATTCAATTTTAAATGTGATTACTTTTTTATTGATATTTAGATATGTTACTCCTATCCATATGGGCTTGGACCTAAACAAAATTCCCATGGGGGAACAGTTTAGGCTTTAGAGAAACAAATGCTATAAATTTGTAATATTCTCAATTTATGTGACATTCTTTTGACAATAACAACAAATATGTGACATCGTTTTATTAGAAACTACTCAACTAAAAAAGTAAGAACCGATGGTTGAATAACATCAAGGGAGTCCAATAATATTTAGTTCATTTTTATAAGCGGTTTTGTGTACTTTTTAATTACCTATGTTACTTTTTAAACATGTTTGATAAAACAGTCATATTTAACAATCAAATACATAAATGACACATAAGAGTAATTATATATAGCTACTATAACAATAAAAAAAATAGAGATGTATTATAAATTTTTGCTACTTGTGCCCATCCCTACTTATAAGTGACGGAATATGAAATAATAACCACCATAGGTAAAATTCATTAACGTGCGATTGTTCTAACATGGTATAGTAACTTGACTCTCATTTGATGACGTGCATGTCTTGTCACGTTATACACATTATTCATACAAATTAGCTTGTAAAATATTATATTATTTATTTTTCTTCCAATTTGCAATATCGATGGAAATAATAATTCTATTAACATATTAATATAGCTATTTGTGTCTAATGCTAAGAAAAAATATCAGTTATCTTGTGCTTGAAGAACTTATTTTTCAATATTATCCACACGTATCCGATGACAAGAAAAAAATATAATTTCATTTTAGAATTCTTATATAAACTCTTAACCATTTCTAAAAAAATTCCTTTTTAAACCCAGACCTTTTACGAGATAATTCAAATCTACAAAGTGTGGCCTTTTTATATTTGGGCTTGGACCTGAATAACCTCCACGTGACGTACGTGAAAGAACAGTTTGGAAAAGTAAAGAATATATGGCTTTTACTAAAAAAACACATAGTTTCATTTTATTTAGATTCTTATGGAACTGAAAACGCAAGAAGATTTTAAGTGTATTTCCAGATAATCGTATATAGAGTTAATCGCACAAATAGTCTTTGCAGTTTGTAAAAGTAGTGTTTGTAAATTGTAGAGTCTAAATTTGAAAAGTTGCATACCTAAGATACGTGATATTTGATTTGGTTTGTAACATATTCGTGTTCATTTATAGACCTTTTATGCAATGCAGATTGCACTTTAAGAAGTAATATAATAGAAATATGTTTATAATATGTAGGTTAAATTTAACTTTTTATATTTATTAATTAGTACATTAGTGGTGCTTAGGTTAATAACCCGGTGAAAAAGGTCAAATGTCATTTTTTGACCATCCAGTTTAAACTTAGTTATGAATAGTTCATGGATCCTAAATTAAATGTTGTTGTTAGAAAACACATAAATGTGTAAATGTGGGGTTGTCACGATGATATGTATGGTAGTGTCTTAACTTATGGACGCCTAGAAAGACCACTCTTAGCCTTGTTATGGGGTGTATTGATATGAGTCATTTACAGTGTAGCGTATCAAGTAGAGAAGGAACGAGTAGCGGTAATGTTTGGGCAAAAACAGAGTGATGGAGAGAATTGTAAGCTTGCGTGGAGACAAGCTTCATCTATTTTATAGTTAGTGTTATGCATCCGGTGAAAAGTACCTTGAGCATAAATAATAAATGCATTGTAGCATGTGTTAATTCAAAGTGTTGCCACTAAAGGCGTAGAAAATTATACTTAATGCATATCACACGTCTCTAGTTTAAGTCAATCCTTGTCTAGGCTAGTAAGGATTTGGTTGATGGAACAGGTATCGCCTATACCATCATTGGTTGAGATGATACAACATTAGTTGGGACCACTGTTGGTCTGGGCAATAAAATTGTTTCGTCTTGACCATCCTTGATTCGAACAATATTATTATTTGAGGTTTGGTCCAAATAAGATTTGCTTTCAAAGGTTTTAAAATCGTGATTTTACTCCCTATGATTTTTCAGTTAAAAACCACAAAAAGAGTAAAATAAATATTTTAAAACCTTTTAAGGTAAACCGTTATTTAAATCAAACCGCGGGAAGCAAAAGTGAAGTTTACTCTATCCTTTTAGTTAGGATTTCTATTTGTCCGTATGAAATTAAGTATTAACTTCAGTTTATCCATATGGCACACCAGCAAAATATTTATAAATTAAGTCGTTCCATAAAAACATAAAACAAACCAAACTACAAATATCGTTGAATTTGGTTATATTCATTTTACCATGTTATATTTTTTATCAGCTATGGATATGTATATTCTTAAAATGTTTAAGATCGCTTATTAAAACCACTTATACATTACTATCTTTTGAATTAAATAACTTCAAACTACTTACTTCACGCATATAATCAATCCAACACATTCAAATATGCATTCCATATCAAAAGGCAATAAGTGATTCCAATAAGCACCTCATAGTTACTTATATTTATAGTTAAAGCTATTAAAAAACAAACCAAAGACAGCCTCAAAAGGTTTAGCAAACAATTCAATACACGTAACTCAAGCACTACATGTATAAAATACTACAAGATTCTATCATCCCCAAAGCAACCACAAATCAAAAGCAAAAGCATAGTTTCTTTCAATTAAAGTTAGTTAAAAAAATAATCTAAAATTGTTGTTTTATGATCTTAATCTTATGCATTTAATATCTATTACAAATCATAAGGTAATGTTGTATATACATCAAATCACAAAATCATAAGAATGTAAGGTAAATATATAATGCATCAAATCGAGAATTGATCATATGTTTCTTTAAATTCTATGTAAAACGAGAGTTAAATTAAACAACAAATATATAATTTTAATAAGGAAAATTAAACTTTAATAATTCAAACTATTACCAATTGACCGATAATAATCTATACTATTGATGTAACCGTTAATAATCCTAACTTTCGTTTTTATTACCAACAACAATTTCAGTAGTATAATTATCATACATTTACATTTAACTTTTACTTATTTTAAGTTTGATTTAACTTGTATGATTTTTTATTTCATTCATATTCATTATTATAGACGAAATCGAGTTGAAATCAAACATAAATTTTTAATAATTATGTTACTGAGATTATTGTTGGTATTAAAAATAAAAGATGAAATTATTACCGGTCAAATAAATAGTATGGTACCTATTACATGTAAATGATGAGAGATGATGGGTTCAAGTCTCACTTTGAGCAAAATTTTTATAGTTGAGCCAAAGAGTTTTCTCAACAATGGGTTCCCTCCTAAAAGTAGAGGTGTACAAACCGGGTTTGGGGCCAAAACCGGTTTGGGGTCCAAACCGAAACCGGTTTGGTCAAAGTTGGTCAAAACCGGTTTGGCCCCAAACCGGTTCCAAACCCAAAAATCCCAACCCTATCAAACCAGTTTTGGTCGCTTTGGAAACCGGTTCGGGCCCAAACCGGTTTTTTTTTTAATTTGGATTTTTTTATATTCAAAGAAAATTTTAATCTTTTTATTAAAACATTTAAAACATAAAACAATTTATATAATTTAAACAATTTATAAACATATATAAACATTTAAAACATTTAAACAAATTAAACATATATAAACATTTAAAACATTTAAACAATTTATAACATTTATAAAACATATATAAACATTTAAAAAATTAAAACATTTAAACAATTTAAAACATTTATAAACACATATATACAATTTTAAACACAAGTAAAGTATATAAAATATTTATAAATTTTAAAAAACATACAAGGGTAAATATAAATCTTTAAAACTAAACATTTATAAAATTTAAAAAACATACAAGGGTAAAGTATATAAAACATTTATAAAATTTTTAAAACTAAACATTTAACATAGTCGTTTCTTCGTTCGTCCGTATTATACATATACGTTTATTCCTTGCCACCAGAATCGGAACTGTTACGAAGGTAGTCATCATATCCCGCTTCATCATCAGTCGTTCTTGGTGTCAATCCGCTCTCTACCCCGTCCTCGTATAATTCTGCTTCGTATTCCAGTTGTCCTTCAAGTGAACGTTTGTCTTGTACTCTTTCCGAGACATCCAAATAATCTTTCAAGCAAATTGACATTTCAGCCGCTTGTGGAGTGAGTCGAGTTCGTCTTATTAATATAACCCTGAGAGGATTGGGGGTATGGTTCTAGCTGAGAAACGAATAGATGAGTCCGACTAAAATAATATCTGATTTTCAAAGTATAATCGTATATTTGCCGTTAAACGATATAATTATTATAAATTTTGATAATTATAGCCGCCGATTGAACCTAAGCAGTCAAATTAAAGTCCCCCAATTTCTTCTCAACATCGACTACTGTATTCAATTTTCAATTCAATTTAAAGTATGAAAACCACTTTTATATTACAAAAAAGCAAACCGCTATTCGAATCCCAATCCACCCTCCTCAAACTCCTCAAATTCGCTCAAAACCTTCAAATTTCTTGAATTCCAAAAGGGAAAGCGAGATGATGACGTACCGTAATGGGTTTGTGTCCAAAGTCGAAATAGTATCATAAATTTCCCCAAACCTAACAAAAATTATACATCTTTTTGCTGAAAATTTTGTGGGTTTTTTGCGGGTGGAGGTATGGTATGAAGGGTTTGTGTGGATTTTGACAACATGGTATGTAAATCCAGTTGAAGATCGGTTGATTTCGATAGAAAGTGGTCGAATTGTTGTGGGATTTGTGTATGATTTTCGTATTGCAGTTGAATTTCGATTTTGGGGATTGAATTTTGGGTGGAAGCAAGAAGATGTTGTGCAGGATAATCCCTAGAAAGAAGAAAACAGGGACTGTTCCTGTGTATTTGAATGTGTATGATCTTACTCCCATCAATGGTTATGCTTATTGGGTTGGCCTTGGTGTTTATCACTCCGGTGTTCAAGGTTTTCCTCTTTCAAATTCTCTGTATTGATTTCACTTTTTGATTCAATTGATCTGAAGTTTTGAATGATGATTTCAAAATTGGAAGTTTATACAACATTTTGAGCTCTTATGAAATTGATCATGCTATGCATTTGTAGGAACTTTAGTTTGTCCTTTTAGAGGTTTCAGGACCAGCATTGATTCAATGGTTAGGAACCCGAAAGATATGGTTCGAACCGCTGAGCCGTGGGCTCAAGGGTCAAGTCTAGCCATCTGTTATTGTATTATTGTTTAATATTTTTGGATATGATTATCCCTCTGGCAGATCTCAATCAATTGTAGAACCTTACCCTACTGGTTTGTTGTTGAGGAAACATATGCTGAATTGATGATAATAGGTGTCAATCTTGTTTTTTGATTAATAGTTCATTTACTTCTGAAAAAATGACTTATCTGCAATAAATGCTAGATTGCATTTTGTAATCATAAATTTGCACTGAAGGATATAGTTATTAATTGTAATGCGATTCTTGATATATGGCAGTTCATGATGTAGAGTATGCATTTGGTGCGCATGAACATTCGACAACAGGGATATTTGAAGTCGAACCAAGGAAATGCCCAGGATTCACATTCAGGAAATCAATACTGATAGGACGAACAGATTATGGCCCACGAGAGGTTCGATTGTTTATTGAAAAATTAGCAACAGAGTTCACCGGAAACAGTTATAATCTCATTACAAGAAACTGTAATCACTTCTGCAATGATATGTGTCTAAAGTTGACCAAAAGGCCGATTCCTAGTTGGGTCAACAGACTGGCTCGACTTGGTAAGTTCCCAAATTTCTAATTGCTTTCATTATTTAGACTGGTTTTGATTTAGGAACATACTATTAGATTGAGTGCATTTCAAGATTTAATAATTTGCTCAACTTTCGATTGAACTTGCCTTTAGAAGTTTAGATGAAAACTTGAACTTTAAGTTGTAACATTAGGCTAGATTATGTTTACGGGAAGGTGTTTGACTACTTGAAAAACATTTAAAATAGCTTTTGGAATCTTGTTGACTAAAGTTTAATGATCGAAAATGAGCCAATTAGTAATCTGAAATCTTATAAAATTCTAATAAATGAAAATATGTTGGGACTTCATTGTTTTATGGGATAACTAATAGTTGAAGAGTATGCTGGAAAGATGCAATATGCTCTTAATTACTGGTCTACAGGATAAGAGAAGACTTTGACTTTTAATGTCAAGTTGATTACCTTGAATATTAATAATTTAGGTAGATTATCAGGCAGTTTCTGTTTGTTTAATTAATATTTTACTCAATTTTACCCCCTAATTTGAGAATATTACCGACGAATTTTGAGTTGAAGTTACCTTCCTACATGTCAACTTTGACCTCAACGGTAATATGGTAATCTACTTGTCTGCTGCGTCATTATTTATTTTAGTATATAGATGATGCCATAAAAAAGAAAAAGTTAATTAAATAACATAAAAAAAAACAAGAACCAGTATATCCTTGTATTATCATGCAATGACACTAAACGGTAATTTGCGTGTTTCTAAAGAGTTCAATGTATACATGTATTTATAATACTTTATTTGGGGTTAACATCATTAATTAGCATCTTGATACAAGTTCATGTTCTTGTGTGCCAAACAAGTTTAGATACAGTTTAGTGGACTGAGGCAAATTCCCACATGATCCCTTGTTTATAGCAATTAGAACCCATGATTCAAGATTAGTTTTTTATGCCAAATAAACATCTTCATTTAAGATACAAACACAAATATGGAATTATGGATCTTGTTTTGCTCATTTCTTTTTGGTGCTCTACTATCAAAGCCATATTAGAAACCACTTATGTTACCAATAGTAAAATATTGTAAATCACATGTTAATGGCATAAAAAACAATAGATTACAACTAATCATTTGTTAATTGCTGTAAATCTTGAAGGTTTTCTTTGCAATTGTGTTCTTCCTGCTAGTTTAAACGACACAAAAGTGAGACAAGTTAGAGCAGAAGACAATTGCAACACTGAAAAGAAGCTTAGAAGCTGTTCAAGCCGGTTTGCATCAGCATCTAAACCTCAACCGCAGTTACCCTCTCGTTCTTCAAGTTCATCAACCAGAAAAAAACCGCAGCTATGCTCTAACTCTTCAAGTTCATCAACAAGGAAAAACCCGTCTTTGATAACAGATTTGAAACCAATAATAGTCGATAAATGTAACAAAAGTTAGTCAATTTGTATCAGCATTGACTATTGTAAGGTGTTTGATTGCACTGTTCTTGATTGTACAAACAATAACGCGTCAACTTCCTCACAAGGTTGTTAAAGTTGAAGGATTTGCTCTAAAGATGAACAATAATTCATCATTATCATCACAAATTAGTCAAATTTTTAAGGTGTTGATTTCACAGATTTGTTAAAGTTGAACAGATTTATTTTGGTTTTGAAGTTGGTGGAATGTATAGGCAGCCCATATGTAATGAATGTGAATCTAGTCAGAATTCAAATGGCAAATTAAGTTGTTTTTTAGCACATTGTTATGGGGAGTGATGATTTTATTATTTTATAGAGTTGTCATTGGGATTTACATGGCCAGAAACCTCTCCATGTGATAAGGTATTAATTGTTATTTCCTTGGTCCCAGAAGATATGCCACATAAAAGTCATAAATATTCTTAGAATAATATGTATACACATATATGTATGTATATATTACTTAATATAAGCTTATAATAAGATCTTGTTGGTCAAATTGAAGTTTTTTATGTCAAGATTAGTAACAAACATGAACACAAATCTGAATTGAAAGCTTACCATAAATGAGAGCAATGTATTCTTTAACATTAATCAAAGTTTATACACATGGGTACTTAAGTTTCACCTAACTCGTTTAGTTTGGACAAAGTAAAAGTTTATGAAGATTGGGATGATGAGGCATAGTATAAATGGTATTTTAGGAACTTGTCAAATTCATTTATACAAAGTATTTACTACAAACCCCACCTCAATCTCAAGCAATAAATGGTGTATTGAGAGCTTTTTCTACAGAGTTCCCAAAAAAAATTGTCGTAAAATTTGATCTGTCAAATGAAAGAGTGAGAAGGGTGAGTTTGAGAAAATTCGTAGGTTTTACATGTTCTATGACCGGTTATTTGGAATTCTTAAAAGATGTAGTGTTGGAATTATTCACAAGGAAAAGAAGACTCTAATTCTAGCGTATATAAATGTAAGCTTGTAAATGTACTTGACCGAGTAACAATAAATAAGAATCGAATATATTGATACATTTCTATGATGATTATAGCGGAAATACAGTAACCAATTATCAAACAAAGGAGAAATACTCATAATGTTGATTTTATATTCACAAAAAGCATTCAATATTACAATCGGGTTTTGGTTGCTACTGTTGTGTAAGAGTTATAATAGTGTGAAAACTTTATATATTTGTAGATCAGATATAATAACCTGTATAATAACTTAACTATCATGACATGAAATTTAGGATTACCAAATACAAGGTACAATATAATTGTATCCGCATTGGTTTTTCTTTAACAGTGCTTGTTGTTAACACATCCGTCACATTTCTATTTACGGATGTAGTTGTTTTAGGCATAAGTATTTGTTTGTACATCACCTGTATTAATCTATGCAGGTAGACAAATGCTCATCCGTATTTTTCTTTGTTCACCCATAAAGACTAATACGACTACACAATACTTAGCATTTTCTTTTGTCTGCATTTCTTCAAGCTTCATCTGCATTCATCCATACTTGTAATACTTCCAACCAGAACAAATTCCGTCACTACTTGAATTAATATGCATTATCCTTTCAGTGTCCAACAATACCGTACGAGCATGTAAAACCCATAATTTTTCTTGAAAGATGTAGTTTACCATATAATGAATGAGCATAAACACAAGCACTTAACCAAATGAATCATCAGTACCATTTTAAAAGTAAGCGACAATAAACGTAAACGAATGTATATAAATGCTCATTCATTATATTGTAAACAAATAACGAACAGAAATGAACTAGAAACGAACACCGACTAAAAGTAAATAAAAACATTCAAATGAAAAATCATGAGTACCATTTTAAAAGTAAACAACGATAGTTGTGGACTCAACATCTTTAAACGATATGTAAATGAATATAAACAAATCTTAATCTTAATACACGAATATAAAAGGATGTTCACAAATACAAATAAATAAACAAGACAAGTGTTCTTGTTCGTTCTTTCAATTAAATGAGAAAAACTAATAAGCAACAATTGATGAACAACAAGTGGATCAGCAGTAATTAAGTAGCTACTGAAAGACAATACATCCATAACATCTAATTATTTCTAATGATGTTTTCACTAAAGTGTTCGCCGTTGATGTAACCATTAACCACCAATAGTTATAACCATCAACGGAAATGTTGTGATAGCTTGTTTTCCATGTAAAAAGATTCACTTGACATGTTCTAACAATGAATTCACAACTTTGTTTCAAAAAAAATCCGATTTTTCTTATCTGATTCAAGATTTCAAATACCCACAAAATAGTTTAACTTGATAGTAATATCTTGCACGATTCAAAAAGTTTTTAAGGAATTATAAAATCCAAATTTCTTTACATAAATTGAATCATCAAGCTCCAACTTGACGTTATTGAGCAATGAAAATGATTTTGGTTTTTTTATAATAGTTATGTTCATGCTCATTGCATCAAGAGGAGCAAATGCAAGACCGTTTTGACGAAATTCACCATAGATTATCCAAACTTCTTGATTTTTAGATGTCTTTTGGTCCTTTTGGAAAAACAGATTTTGCATCAGGCTAGATAATCCTTTTTAAGTGCCTAAGGAAACATGTTGATGATAAGTGATGTATTTTGAAAACAAATTGTTATGAGTTCTAATTTGTAGGGTACAAGATGTGATGATTTTATTTTAGTAATATAGTTGGTGTCAGAAACAAAATGTTATGAGTTCTAATATGTTATTTTAATTGGGCCTACATATCTATTTTCCAATTGGGACCGTACCCCCAACTCTTTAACGAGGAAACCTAAAACTGAGAAAACCATCTGGCTTAACCCAGAGCATTTGTGCTCCAAGCGAAACTCGAACCCAAGACCTACCTAATTTCAATCGTCTTGAGTACATTTGTCCTCTATGTCTCAATCTACATACCTTAATAGAGGTGTACATAAAAACCGAATATGAGAGGCTACTGCTTCTAACCTCAACCAAAACTATTATATTAACTAGTTTGGTTGAAATTAGTTTGAACCCAAATCGAATCGTAGGGTTGAAACCAATTTGTAACCCTCTCCGTTATAACAGGTTAACATTGAATCAAATAAAACTCGAGTTCAAACCGGATGCATCATTTTCCCCTTAAAAGTTTGGTATCAAATAGAACCGGTTTGAGCCCAATAGTTCGGCTAATGCCATTTATAAAATTGGTTATTTGCAGCCGATGCATCAACCAACCACACTTTGGTTAACCGACGGTTATGGATTTGTTATTGTTAATTCCGATTAACTAACCAATATATTTAGTACTAGCTTTAGTAAACCCGTGTATTACACGGGTTGAATAAATAAAATATTAACATAATAAAATTTTGTTATAAAACAAACCGTATAAAAATATCATTTTTAAATAGTTTCCTATTATAACTCTCAAATTTGATTATTTTTTGTATTAAAAAAATGTCTTTTTAAGAATACCAATTTTGAAATATTTTTTGGATTAAAAAAAAAAGTTTTATGCTTTAGAAAAAATTATTATTTTATAAAAAGTTTATTAACTTAGGAAATACATTAATAAATAGATTTCTTTTTTAATTTAATCTAAAAACATGTTAAATAATATTATTAGTAATTATGATAATTATTTAATAGGAGAGAAACGGAAAAATTTAGGTGAGATTGATTGTGGTGTTGTCATGTGTTATCTAAAATATTTTTTTATTAGAGTAGGTAGATTGGCTTTTAGATTGAAATTTTAACTAATAATTTTTTTGTCAAACCAAGTTTAGACTGTCTTTTATAAAACAGAGTGCACGATATTGTTTGATTTTAAGTGCCCGCCAAAACTGAAACCTAAGTAGGAGTGTACAAACAACAACGTGTGCACACTGCGTTGCTTCTGTCGGTTATGGGATCCCTTCTATATATAATAAAATCTCACTATGTAAATATAATTTTACAAAGTGTGAATTAAGAAGGTGAACGAATGGAGTGTTAGTAGAACCACTAATTGTATTCTAAATCTATTGTAAATTGATCGCATGCAGTTCATTTTGGTTAATTCATACATCGAAACTGAACCTCAATGTTTAGTTAATCGGTCATGTCTTAATCGAACTATTAGTAAATTATTCGGTTCGATTAATGTAGTTCAAGTAAGCGGTTGATTTGGTTACGGTTCCTTTAAATCGGTTATTTTCTCATCTCTAACTAAAATAGTGTTTTTCTAAGATCATAAAACGTTTATAGAAAATCCATTGATCAAATACGATTTATGAACATCAAACCTCTGTGACATTTGGATTTTATAGGGGACTTAGGGGTGTGAATAAGTCTAGCTCACCTTGTTTCAAGCTTTCTTATAAACCTTAAACTTAATTCGTTTGTAGTTTTTTAAGTTTGAGCTCGCCTCAGACTAAGAGTGGTTCAAACTATGAAATCCTAAGAGTTTTTGTGAATGAAAAAAAAAATTCTTTCTTTTTAATCTAGAAAAATCATGAAATGTCTAACTCCTGCGCAAATTAATGTGTCATCACATTATTTTCTCCACCAACACATCCTTCTTACTTAATGGCATTCTCTTTCAACTAAAAGCTTACTAGAACCTAGAACTATAAACGAACCAATCATTTAACGAACAGTTTGTTAATCATTCGGCGTGGAGTTTATTTATATTCGTTCATTTAATAAATGAACACACATGAATATGAAGTTTCGTTTTGCTAAACGAACGAACATGAACATAGATCGTATTTGTTCATTTTTGTTCGTAAACGTTTGGTATGGTGTTAGTTTATGTTCATGTTCGTTTGTTTTATTTGTTCATATTCATTAATTAAATTTTAATTTATATATTTTTATTTTTAAATAATCTACCTAATTTATATAATTTGAGATTTTTTATTTTAATCGGTCTAACATTTATATTTAATAGTTGTTTATATAGTGAGCGTTTTAAAATATGAGAAATATGTTTGTTCATATATATAACTAGAATTAAGCTCCCGCGTTGCGGCGGGGGCGTAAAATCATATCAAATAGCACTAATGTCACACCACTATCAGCGACCACCAACACTGAAGTTCCGGTGTGTGAGTGTGAAAAAATTAGATCGCAACTTAAAACATAGAAAAATTAACTAAGTTGACGCGAGTTGTGATGAACTTGTCAAATGTGTCAAAAAGATGTCAAAACGTTAAACCATACATGCCTGTTGTGTCGTGTTAAGTCACGAAATTTAGACTGAAAAGTAAAGCGAAACGTAAAAATTTTGAACTACACATCCATGTTGCACCGTGTTAACTTGCAAAACTTAAAACGAAACGTAAAACATAAATTTACAAGCGATAAAAAATATAAGGGATTAAAGTTGAAAAAAATATATTGTAAGGTCAAATTAAAAGATGAAAAGGGTTTGGGTAAAAAGTAAAAAAAACTTAAATTTAGTAAGGTTATATTGCAAAAAGAGTAGAAGTTTTGGGTTGAAAACTAAAATAAGTATTTTTATACAACATTTTATGCATAAAGTACAACACCTTATGCATAAAGAAGTTGATGATTAGTATATTATAAATTATTATTATGTCAAGCACATAGCTTTAAATAATACATGGTCGTTTGTGTTGGTGATTTATTCGGTTTGTGTTCAGTTATGTGTTCGTGAACAACTCGTGAACAAGTTCAATTTCTTAATGAATGAATACGCATAAGAATTTTTATTCGGTAAGTATTCATGAACACTTTCAATTCTTAATGAATGAACATGAATAACACTTCGTTCGGTTTGGTTTGATTCAGTTCGTTACATGAAGAACCATATAAATAAACCTTCAATTGTTTACTATCTATTCTATTTTTTTATTAGCAACATAAAGTTCTATAAATTATCTCACATATTTTCAGCTTATATAATATAGATTAAAGTAGTTCTCTTTTTCAATTTCGGGGACCTTTAAAATTTGAGTCTAAGGTCGCTTTAGTTCCTTAGACTATAGAGACACCTTTACCTACGACTTTGCTTGTTTATTATTTATTAATTAATTTATAATTATAATTCTTTCATATAAATTTTGATTATAATTCTTTCATATTATTTAGTTAATTTTATATGTAATAAGAATTATTATATTAGATATTTTAGTATAATTGAATTGACTAATAATCAATGTGGTCATAATATATATCAAAAAAGTTAGAATGTACAAAGTGCACGTTTTTTTGAGTATATTATGATATTCGAAATTGAAAACTTTCTTAGGGGCGAAGCCCATAAACAACGGGAGTCCGGGGGTAGCTCCCCCTGGAGCGGGGCCAAAGGGCGACAGCCCCTGGTGGTGTTCAAAGGGCAGAGCCCCTAGCTGGGGTCGAGCTGTCAGGCCAGAGCGGAAAATTTTTATTTTGGTAAACATTTCTTTATAAAAAATGCACTAGAATTTGATTCTCCCAATATTTCACATGTGAAATTAGAGGGTAAAACGTGTAAACTTTCCACATGAAAACAAATATTCATTTCAAATCAATTTATGGTCACTCAAATTGTATTTGTTCACGGATTCTCATGCAACTATCATATTTGTTTCTTGAATTGAGTTCTATCCAATTCAAGATTTGGTGTGAACCTAATTAGTTTCAATCCGATATCGTTCGCGACTCTCAATTTATCACGGTAATTCTCTACACATTATACAAATATATATTTAAATCATTAAAGAAAATAAGTATATTATTTTCGCAAATAGTATCATGATCGAAGTCGAATATCAATTATTTTTCAACATTTTTATGTAACATTTATTTTTGTAATTTTGGTTTAGAGATCTGAATCATCCACGTTAGAGATTCTGTGTTTCTTTATTTCACTACATGCTAGATTGGGTTTTCTTTTAAGGTAACGCTTTTTCTTTAAAATAAAAAAAGAAATATACTTTAAGTTTAACGAGGTGTGGAAATTTCCGAAATATAATCATGGTCAAAACTAGATGCAGCAAATGCAGACCATATCGAGTGGGGTTGTGTCTGTGTTAACTTTATAAAGTTAGAGTGCTAAAATATATATCGATGTCAAGCGTTTTAAGTTTTATATAACGAGTCGATATAAATTAGTTATGATTTGAATTTTATAGAGTAGATATGTGAGGTAAAATAACTGTCAAGAAAAAACATATGCAAACCTAATTGGCATGGTAAAATAAGGACTTGGCCAACATTAGTGGAGATAGTAGGGACTAGTCGGGGTTAACCAACATCATTTTTTTACGGTTATGTAGAATGCATAACATGAGATTTTCAACCGTTTCAATTTTTATTACTAATGATACCATTCAAATTACTTTTTTTACGACAAATAAAACCACTTTAAAAGAAAAGGCTAAACTAAAAGTGGGCTACAATTTGACGTGACATAAGTAAATTCCTTCTTTAAAAACAGTTTTTAATTGAAAATTTAGTTATAAAACCCAACCTGGCCTGAAATCTACTTTAAACAAAATATAGAACTGATTATCTTTAATCAAACATATGAATGTATAGTATATATACATATATTCATATGTACATATTTTATACCCTGGTAGAAAACATATAATAGAGAAGAAACAAAAGTCAAAGATAGAGTGTAGAGAGAACTTTTTTAACGGCTAAGAATTCATTATAAAAAGACTAGCAAAATACTAGGCAAAACATACATACGTAGAACAAAAGCAGAAACTTAGCGATTAAATCAACACCATTTGCACCAATCTAGGCTACGTCTTATGTGGTTCTTATATTTTTAACATACTACTTGTTCTAGACCTATAATATGTGAAGGAGAGGTGTTCATTCACGACTAATAGTTAAAAACTATAAGAACCACATAATATATTTATATCCATTAACTTAAATGTGTTAGACAAAAGAGTTATGTAGTCTTCTTCCTCATACTACTTGGATTACTTTTTTTGCATTATGTATAAGTGTGTTATTTGGTTCTTAAAGTTTCTAACATATCATATGGTTCTCGAATATGTGTATGTATATGTATATATGGATTCTATTTTTGTTATGTTTTTTAAGTTACGTTATCATAGTGGTTTGCATAATGTAATATAGTTGGTGTAATTTGCCCATTTTCCTGCAGACTTTTATTTATAACTATTACCATTAAAAGATGTTAGAGCATTCAAACAAAAAAACGTTAGAGCATCCATAATGTTGAGGGTCTCAAAAACGCCTTAAAGGTTGTAATATTAGTTGTGATATCATATTTTCACTCGATTAATTTATCTATTCTAATAAATTAAAATAAGTTTTGTCACTTGTCATTTTTTAATGGTTGTTTTGTCACATGTCATATATAATATTCCTATTTTAATCCTTTAACTTTTTGGTTTTGTGATCATTTTCAAATTAATTTTTTTTACAAAAGTTTGTTTTAAAATGAATGAAATTTCTATAATTAAACTGTTTTTGAATTTTAGTTACTTTTAATAATGTTAACTTTTATATATGGAACAAATCTGTTGATTAATATTAATATTTGAATTTGAATTTTAAAATCAACATATTAAATTTGTTGTAACGACTTTTCTTTTTGGACTTTTATGTGTAATAGTATGAATTAGACTAAAATATATATTTTGTTATATAGTAAATTTCAAATTTCATCCTTAAACTAAGAAATTATAGTAAATATTCTTTACGTTTAAAAAACTTGCACGTTTTGTGTTTTCCTCTAATAGACGTTAAAATTTTTCATTAAGTCCGGTCATGTGCTTTGCACATGAGGGCATACTAGTCATTTTAACTAATATGAATATTAAAACAATAAAAAAACCTAGATCCACTTAATCCATGATGTGTTGGTTTTAGGTATAAATTTAGATGTTTAAAACTTTGTTTTAAACCTAATTTTGATATCCAATATAATCACTGTGTTACGTGTTTGAAACATAGATTAAATGAAGCTTAACGAACACTATTAAAGGGTAGCAAGACTATGGCTTGAAAGGTGCTGAAAACGAAAAAAATGTGAAAAACTACAGAGAGGTCGTAAGCTACGGCCTAAGGTCGTAACGTATGGCCCGAGGCCGTAACGTACGACTCTATGCTGAGTCAGTCTGTGAACCCCGTAAGACAGAAGGTTTGGCCTTCTCATTGAAGTTAGGCGGTAACATGCGGTCTATAGGCCGTAAGTTACGGTGTAACGCGATATTTGAAGAATTATTTCAAATTTTAAATCCTAACTCTATGCTGAGTCAGTCTGTGAACCCCGTAAGACAGAAGGTTTGGCCTTCTCATTGAAGTTAGGCGGTAACATGCGGTCTATAGGCCGTAAGTTACGGTGTAACGCGATATTTGAAGAATTATTTCAAATTTTAAATCCTAACTCTATGCTGAGTCAGTCTGTGAACCCCGTAAGACAGAAGGTTTGGCCTTCTCATTGAAGTTAGGCGGTAACATGCGGTCTATAGGCCGTAAGTTACGGTGTAACGCGATATTTGAAGAATTATTTCAAATTTTAAATCCTAACTCTATGCTGAGTCAGTCTGTGAACCCCGTAAGACAGAAGGTTTGGCCTTCTCATTGAAGTTAGGCGGTAACATGCGGTCTATAGGCCGTAAGTTACGGTCTAACGCGATATTTGAAGAATTATTTCAAATTTTAAATCTTATTTAGCCTTAATCATTAGGGTTTCGAAAGGGACTTCTCCCATGCTAAATTTGGACATTTTCAAGGTGTCTTTGAGAGTTCATTTCACCGCGGTTTCACCCAAATCAAGATTTAACAACATCTAATCATGCTAATGAGCGGCTAATCTTGTTCGTTATCATTTTTAGGATAAGAGTTCTTGTAAGTGAAGCACTAGATTTGGTTTGAATTGATGTTTTAGGTTATGTTCTCTTGACACAAGAATATAATTGTACATTTGTTTAAAGTTAAAAGACTTGTTTATGTTTAAGTATTTGTGTGCTTTCATTCGCAATCGTTTTCCTTGCATCGTGACCAGTTTGTCATGTATGTGAATTCTTTGCATAATTGAGGTAATTGTGTGAACGAGCGAGTCTTAAAAGTTTGTTTCTTAATTATCACTTTAATCAAACAATTTTGTAAATTCATGTCTATGTGATTCTCAATCAATTCTTATAAAACTAAGTGTTGATCTTTAAACTTGAATATTGAAAGTGGTTATTTTTTACATAAGTTTCAAAACCCATTATTAAGTTTGTTGTTTTCTTAATTATTTTCATTCATTTTATCTTTCATTTAAATTGTGACATCCTACATATATCCCACATCGGCTGTGGACATGAGAGATTCCTGGTTTATAAGGAATATCCGGTCTCTAATATCATCAACGCGTTTTCGGCGTATTGGTTGTGGATAAGTGGAGAACTCTATAGTTAAGCATGCTCAGGTAGCAGCAATCTAGGGATGAGTAACCTCCCTAGAAAGTTTTCACCTGGACAATCAAAAGCAAATCTATTTTCTCGTGAGCAAAGCGGATAATATCAGTGGTATGAAAGGTCGGGTGTTACAAAATGATATCAAAGCCACTACTGTGTCATTTGGGATGTGGGACAAACCTCACCAAAGATGGTGAGTTCTCGGGCTCATCGAGGACGATAAGTCCAAAGGGGGGTGATTATGACACCTTACATATATCCCACATTGGCTGTGGACAGGAGAGATTCATGGTTCATAGGGAATATCCAATCTCTAATATCATTAACGCGTTTTAGGCTTCTCGTGATGGTATGAAAGACCAGGTGTTACAAAATAGAAATCCAAAAATATTTTTTTTTAGTATTTTCATTTTGTGTTTTAAGTTCCTAGGTATAAAGTTTTTCACTTTTCATCAATTCACTGTGGAGACGACCTTACTTGCCTATATTAGTTATAGGTAATTAAGTCTTTAATATTAACTTGTTTTTTATCCAACCACGACAATACAATCAATCCACATCATCATCATCATCTTCACCATTCACCATTCACCACCACCATCATCATCCACCACTACCCCTACTTCACCCACATCATCATCTTCTTCTCATAATCATCATCATCATCATCATCATCATCCATCCACTCGCAAATTATAATTTGAAACTCAAAATCAATTATAAAAACCACCACCATCTTCACTCCTATCAAACACTAACCTGCAACCACCCGACCACCATTGTCACCTCCATCAAACCTTAACCCAGGATCACCCAACCACCACAATCGTCACCTCCATCAACGCCCAACCCATGACCACCACCATCATACCTCTATTAACCTCAACCTGCAACCAGCTGACCACCATCATCATCACTATCATCACCATAAACCACCATCCTTTCTATCAGATCTAGGTTTATGAAATCAAAAATATTATTCAAATCTAGGTTCAACAATGAGATAGAGATAGAGAAAAAGGGAGAGAGAGAAAGAGAGACGAGTGAGAGAGACATCATAGCAGTGAGTGGTGATGTTGCCAAAGACATTGTTGTTAGTGGTCGCTGGAGTGTGAATTTTAGGTGTAGAAATGGTTGAGAGAGAGAAAGAGAGTTATGAGAATGATTGTGACCCAAACTGACTTGACGAGGAATCCATTCTCGCGCCTTTAGCGAAGGCAGCGAAAGCGTTATCCAAGCCTATGAATCCGGTAAGCCACGTCATCTTCAATGCCATCGGTTCTTCGGAAGTTCACTTGTGTACTATATATATATATATATATATATATATATATATTAGTTTTCTTTTTAAATTTAAATTAAATTTTAAGCTTTAGATTAATAGGTATAAAATGATCATTTTGTCCTCACATGAGAAGCACATGACTCATTTAACGTAAAAAAAATAGACGACCATTAGTAGGAAAGATGAAATCTGCAATTTTTTTTAAACTTAAAAGATGTTTACTGTAATTTCCTTATTTTAAGCATGAAACCTGAAATTTGTTATAAAATTAAAGGACGAAAAGTGTAATATACTCTATGAAGTATATTAACAATAAGTTTTTATAATTTTATGCATTTTATTTTTTTTACATTTCGTGTAATACATGGGTATTTAAACTATTTATTTAATATAATAAGATTATATTCACTTATTAACCAAAAATGCGTGCAAATGACGTGTCACCCCTAGTGTTTTCAAAACTGGACCGAACCGATTGGTTGGACTCGTAGGATCGGAAACCGGTTATAAAACCGGTCCGGTTATTTGTATGTGGATTGTTTTTAGTTGAACCGGCCGGTTATTGGTCGAACCGATGACCCGGAGCAGCTGGTTGACTGCACATTAAAACTTTTTAAATTTTGTTTCCTTTTAAAATCTTTTTTGTTTGATTAATTTAATAATTTATGATTTGTTTGTATTATGTAAAAAGTGTAAAGTATTTTTCATATTTTGTCTTGGAACTAAAAATATATAAATGATATTAATAATTTTATATATGACATCATCCTAATTTTTATATGTACTCGACCGGTCCGGCTAGTGAAACGTTAAGACGACCAATTCACTATCCGGTCCAGTTTTAAAAACATTTAATAACTCTTCTTGAATTTAACTAGAAGTTTTAAATCGGTAAAACAACTATATTGGTCATGCTATATAGGTGCTTTTATGATTCTTATGTAAACTTACACGAGGCGCCTTAAATAAAATCGACATATATTTTTAAAATGTATTAGAAACTGTTAATTCATACATTAATTTAGTAATATATTATTATAGTTTCACATATAATGTTATATTTAGTGATTTCACATACAAATGCGTAGTACGTTCTTTTGTTGTTTCATTGTTTTCTATTGTAAAGAAAAGTTAATTGAGCGGATCCATGAAGCAAAAAACTAAGGTGAAGGATCCAAGACTTGGTCAACGTAATTATTAGTTTCAGGAACTTGAATCTCACAACTTGCCTTGATGGGAAAATTTTTATATTTTAACTTAGAGAATTGTTTAGTACTAAACGTATATGTTGTTAGGGCCGCTGGTGGGGGTGCTACTAACGTGTATGTCATTTTGGTCGCGCACACCGTGCACCAGGGTGGCGCAATTTGGGGGTGTGGCAAGGTTGCGAACCAAGTGAACATTGTAAAGTTGTGGTTTTCAAGAAAAGTGTCGTTAAAGGCTTATTTAAATACAAAAAAAATTATAAATTTTATTTTTTAACTATATATACTTATCTTTAATTTTTATACAAAACATCACATTTCACTCACTTTCTCTCTAACATTTTATTAAAAAGTACTTATACTTTATTGTTTTTAAAAAGATTAAGTAATGTTTTCTATTTATATTTTAATGTAATTTTTTGTTTTTAATATTCATGTATTTAAATGGTGTTAAAAAAATAAATAAATAAAGTAATTCGTTAAAGACTCTGATCATCTTACTCATCTTACTCATCTTACTCACAACATGACCAAACTATTTATCAGAAGCTCTATTCAATGTACAATCAAAACCACATAAAACAATATTACATATTTGAGAATGAGCTTTATCCCACATAGCCTAAATATTACATATATAATTAAGGTGTAAACTTTGTTTGATTGGTTGTATATTATGCATTGAATAAATTAAGTGTTCTTAATTTTATAATATTTTAAAATACCACTCTCATATGTTTTATATATAGTATATATAAATCACTATACATATTTTTAGTAATACTAGCTTTTTGTAGCGAAATATAATGCATATATGATCAACTTTGGCTTCTTTCACACCTAGTAATATTAGCTTTTTAGACTGTCTTAGCGTGATTAAGTATTTCCTCTCAAGATGGTTTTGAGTTACGTACTCGAGTAATAGAGATGTTCAGTGGTCAGTTGTTCATTAGTGATACAATTAACCATTCAAAATAATAATAATAAGTATTTAACTAGTCAAATTCTTAACCAACATGTATGATGTATGTACGGCTACATTGTTGCTTTCATATAGCTTGACCCTTTAGATTATAGGTAAAACAGTTGAACTGAATTTAAAATCATATTACTATGACAGCTGAAAATTTTTAGTTATCAACATATGCATAAAAAGTAACCATGATTAATGGGATGGGATTTATTGAGAGTTCTAAGTTAGTATAGAATGATACTAGAATTTAATCACCTGTTTTAATATTTGTACATTATATTTTCATTCCCGCATGATTATTGTTTACCAATCTTTAAGTTATTCTACAAACGATTAAGTATTTTTATAATTATACTTGTAAAATTAAAATGTTATAGACCTGTCATGTATTGTTAGTTGCAACAACTTGCTAGAAAAGCTAAACAAAATTGTTAATATTTATATAATATTCAAATCTATTATGCGGCCTCAAGAACCAAATGTAAAGAAACAACTACAATGATCATATAAAACTTGTATATTTTATTTTAACTATGCATTATTGTTATATAATCCTCACAATTACATACTTAATCCTCACAACTTGCTAGAAAAGCTAAACGAAACTGTTGATATTTACAAGTACAATAAACGCGAAATGTAATTAAACAATCTATTTTTAATAAGAAAAACAGCATATGATATTATAAATTGATTCAAAATATATAAGTACTTTTCATTATGATAACCTTTAAAATTATGACATGTTCTTATATGCAAAGTTAGTTTTTTTAAACAACAACAAATATTATATAAATAATAAAAGGGACATAACAAGATGCTAGATCAAAACCAAAAACTTACATCACGTCAAATACATATTACACTTTACTAAATTTTAATACCACTCGACACTCAACGAGATCAATCAGGCTTATAATTTGAGCCCCATCTAATCTTGATCTACATATACATTTCGATTTTCGACATTAATTTCTTTGATTGTTTTGTTGATGTCCTTTTTCATATGTAAATATTTACTATATAATAATCTTATAAAATAAATAAATAGATCATGCAATAATTACCTCATCCAACCGTTTAGAATAATAATAACAAGAAAATAATAAAAAAAAAATAGAGGGGCCTGTATAAAAACAAGGACCTCACATGTGCTGGAAGCCGTGGAGAATTGTGAGGAAGAGAGAGGTTGGTAAGAAAATGGAATCCCAAGAAAACGAATACTATGTTCCCAATCATATACAAACAACTCATCACAGATTTTCAACACCAACTGTTTCTCCCATCTGTTTTTTCATAAAAATTTAAATAATTAATCATATATGTATCTACCTATCTATGCGTATAGGTATCAACATAACTGTATGTGAAGATAAAGCGGTACACTTTTCAATTAAATGTTTATAAATTTAAATTCTGTAAAATGAAAGTGTAATGATTTTAAGAGTTGAATAAATACGCTAGTTTGTGTCATGGAACCATTACTAAGGTTTTAGTCCTTGTTACACGACAAACGTTAAGATAGCAAGATGCCCTATCAACATAAGGTCGAAAATCACAAAATAATACCTTTGTCCTAGGACGTAGTAGTTTTTATTTGGATGATGGATGTAAACTTTAAGGTTTGCGACTTGTGAGTTTACTTTTAGATTTCTAAGCTAGATGCCTAGATTTATGGTTTTGATTTTTGGTATTGATTTATTTGCTTAAGAACTACGATCAAAGCTATGAACAATGAACCGAACCTTTAAAAAAGTTACATAAAATGATATAAAAATAAAAAGTGATATTTTACATGTATAATGTGGAAGAGTGATATAAAAATCATAATGTCAATAAAGTTTATATTAAATACTTACTTTAATAAAGAATGTCATAAGTAACTCATATTATTTTATTACAAACCTATTAAAATGGTACATTGAGCCACATCACAGATGATCTACGTTATAAAACACATGACATAACACAAAGTGATTTTTTTTTGCAAAACTACTAGAAAGATACAAACAAGTTTGACATGTATAATTTAAGGGTTATGCATTGGTTGTTTAGAATGAAAAAAAAACCCTTAAATACAAGTTTCAAAAGATAAAAAGAATATATAAAATAACAAAGAAAACTAAATACCATTTCATTAAAATTTAAAACCAACAAAAAAAATTCAAACTACTAATTATATAGCAGTAGCGTGACGAGTTTAATCTAACAAAAATATCATCTAAAATTAATTAAAGTAATGAACCAATCTTTCAGATCAATATTTTAAACCTATATATCATGAGTTGATATATGTTAATTCAACGCACATTACATAAAGTATAACTATAATCATAACTATAACTATAATCATACTTGTAACTATAATCATAACTGTAACTAGAGAAAGTAATATGCAGACAACCCGAACCCAAAAGAGAAGATACTTTCGAACCCTCCTGCTCCAGGGTATGATTCAAACACTCCTTTAGCAAGAATAGACTCTTTACCGCGTTACACAAAATATAATATGTAACGTAACATTTAGCCGTTAAAAATAGTTATGTTACATTAATCAATGATCTCTCTTTATTTGTTACAATCTTTTCTTGTCAATGCCATCAACCAAAATAATAATCAATCTTTTCAAAAAAATAATAATAATATTCAACAACAATGCTTCCTAAAATTCAATGACCCAATTACCCACTGTACATTAAAACCCAAGATCCAAACCCCACCGGAAAACCCCCACCGTCGCCGGAGTTCATCCCTCCGATCATCTTCTCCGATCATCAACTCTTCCAAGCATAAACCAACAACGAAAAACCAGAGGGACCCTTCAACTCACTCTCCTCCACACTCTCCCACTCCATCACCGACCCACCGCCGGACGACGCCGACGACAACGACAACGACGACGACGACGACGACTTCGCCCTCTTCAACACCCCCTTCTTCATCTTCTTCATCTCCAACCCGAACCCGAACCCAGACCCACCCGACCCGGACGCGTTCAATCGGGCCAGAAGCTTATCGTCCTCGTGGTAATCGAACCCCGATTTCTCAAATCGGAACGTGAACAACGCGAAACCCTCGTCGGAATCGTCTTCAATCAGCCAATTGTGTACATCCCACGAGATTTGTATCTGAACCCCATCAATTTCAACTCTCTCATTTCCTCTAAACTTCCATTGAAGATGTTTCACCACCAGTACCCTTTTACTATCGACGGAGAAATAGAGTCTTGACTCGTTGCCGGAGATTCTGGTGCAATCGATGGTGATCTCTCTGGTTTTTCCTCTGAAAGTGGATCTCGTGGTGTATTTCTTGTTGGTTATGCCGGATACGTGTTCTCGCCGGAGAATGGTGATTTGGGATTTGTTCAATTGGGTTGATTTCGACTTGGTGTATGCTTGTTTGGGTGAATCTCCGATGAGGAGTGTCATTTGTCCGGCGACGGTGACGGCGATGAAGAATCCGGAAACGGGTTCGGGTCCGGATCCGAATTTGGCCCGAGAGAGGTCGTAATGGATGTGGATGAAGGTGTTGGGGGAGATGGGGATCTTTTTGGTGCCGTAACGGTTCCAGAAGATGAGGGGTTTGATTTGCAGGTGGAAGGAGGCGGTGGCGGTGGCAGTGGTGGTGGTGGCGGAGGAGGTGGTGGAGGTGGTGTCGTCGTCGTCGTCGGTGGTGGCGTTGGGGAGGAGGTGGAGGTGGAGGGAGCGGGCGAAGAGGGTGCGGGACCAGGTGACGGCGAAGATGCCGGTGGGGGTGTGGTAGAGGGTGGTGGTGATGGTGGGTGGTGGTGATGGTGGTGGCGGAGGCGGCGGTGGTGGTGGGGTGGTG
>BJCM01086811.1:0-10110 GCA_018326385.1 Flaveria bidentis
ATCTTTATTGTTTTAATGGTTAATATTACTCTTTGGGTTGGCACATGTTTTGCCATAGTATACATTTCTATTTCATTGGGTTGTTTTACAATACGCTTCCGCACAGTTTTAAAGTTTTTTTTTGGTTGATTTCATTTAATTATTGCATATAGAGTCGTTCTGAGTAACTATTGACTGTGATCCTGGTTTGTTCACACGCCTCACGGTAAAACTCCGCACGTGGATTTTGAGGGTGTGACAGATGAGGATGATTGGAATGATGTTAGCAGTTTGTTGCCTATTTTGAAGATTTTTTTGATGCTACATTAAAGTTTTTTGGTTCCCGCTATGTGACTTCCAATGCTTATTTGCATGAAATATCTGGAATTGGAACTGTGATTGATGGTTTTATAAAGCATAAAGATGAGTCTATAGGTTCAATGGCACTTAATATGAAACAAAAATATCAAAAGTATTGGGGGATGTCACTAAGATGAACCAGTTTTTGTTTATTGTTGTGGTTCTTGACCGAAGAAGGAATTGGCAATATATTGAATAGATTGATGAATAATAGTATGTCAATGAGAGTGTCCTCAAAAGTCTAGATAATAACTTGCGTGCTTTGTATGATTCTTATCAAAAATCAATGCCTCAAAATAAAAAAAACATGGAAGAGTCATCATTTAATTCTACTCGGGTATGGGGTGATGATCGAGAAGTAATGGATATTGAAGAACTTATGACAAAGCGGTTTGAAGAGGCCCTGGAGAGTTCGGATACATCTTTGAAGAAAAGTGAGTTAGAAAAGTATCTTGGGGAAGATCGTGAACCTATGGATGCATGTTTTGATATACTACAATGGTGGAAAGTTCAACAATGTCGTTATCCTATTCTCGCTAAGATGGCTCGTGATATAATTGCCATTCCAGTATCTACAGTAGCCTCAGAGTCGGCTTTTAGCACCGGAGGTCGGGTGCTTGATTCTTTTCGAACAACGTTAACCCCAAGAACGGTGGAGGCCTTGGTGTGTGCACAAGATTGGTTGCGTGCTTCTAATAGAACTATTATGATTGAAGATATCTTACTTGAAATAAAGAACTTGGAAGCTGATGGTAAGTAATATCTAATAAATTATCATTTTTATTCCAATTATATAGTTTCTTTAATTCTTTATTTGTAATTTTTAATATGATAGGTTTGAAAGAGTTAGTGACAGAACAACCCACCATTATCATTGATGAAATGGTTGAATTGGATTAGGTATTTATTTATATTAATGTCTTTACACGTTTTAAGATATGTATTTTTAGTCTTTGCATTATATTCTACATATTTGTTTGTTTAAGAATGTTTTGAATTGAGATTTTTTTGTTTCTTTATAGGATATGGACTTTTGATATAAAGATTGGTGTATGTGTATTGCAAATTGCAAATAGTGGTAAGAAATAAATATGCAAGATGCAAGCAAAGTCTTTTAAGTTTTTAACCATATTTAAATGTTTCTATGGGTATTTAGTATTTACTATTTACTTATCATTTTGAATATGAGTTTTTTTTGTTTGTAGGTTATTAACTTGTGGTGATGAATGGTTGAATGATGATACAAGATTGGCCTATTAAACTTGCAAGTAGTGATGAAGATTAAAGACCTCAAGATGCAAGCAAAGTCTTTTGACATATTTAAGTTTTAAATGTTTTTATTTGACTATTTAAGCATGAACTTTTTGGACTTTTACTCGTTTCCCATTGCTATTATGTTTATTTGAACTTTGAAGTTACTCGTTAACTATTTTGGACATTTTAGTCGTGTATTATTTGAATTTCGAACTGAACAGGGTAGAAGTTGGTTTATGAAAATTATCTATTTTTTTATACATGCTAATTCGGATATCTGAAAAACTATCCGAATCCGTATCCAGATTTCGGATATCCGAATTTCTACGAATTCGGATAGTAATATCCATTATCCGAAAATTTCGGATATCCGAAAATCAACACCCCTAATTGGAGATGATGCATTTAGTGAGATGGATGATGTATTTGAAGAGGAAGCATTGGAGAAGATGTAGGAAGGGAAGCACATACTTGGCCAAGTGCACTCAAATACATCCACTAGTGGGCCCATATGAATTAAATTTAATTTTTATTTAAAAAAATCACATGCTTTATTAAAAAAAGGCAACTATATTAAAAGAAACGACAAACTTTTTAAAAAAACCACAATGGCTATTTGCAAAAAAAATTAACAACTATTTTTTGAAAAAAACAACTCTCAATTTTTTTCAACATCACACTTTCAAAATGGATCCAAGACATCAATTTTTTTCACTAGTTTGTTAAACGATAATGATGATTAGCAAAACCCACAACAACAACCATCATTCCCTTTAAGCAACAATCTAATGGAACATCTCTGAATCTTAAGCAAACTAATCAAGCTAATGAAGAGTATATTTGTCCGAGTAAAAAACTTAATTTTAGGCTATGGTTTCATTAAGTTTTATTTTGATTTTAATCTTAGTTCTACTTTAATTTGAATATTTGTATTTTACTTTTTTTAGGAAAATGTAATTTTTTTTATGTAATGCAAGTTTAATTTTTATTTAATTTTATCTTTTTTTTGTTTATTATTTAAATATATTTTTACATTTATTTATTAAATATTTTTTAAGATTACAAAATAAAAGTCTTTATAGAAAAATAAAAAAAATATGATGATTTGGAAGAGAGGTTGAATGTTAAAAGGATAGGTTGGAGTTAAAAAGAGGAGAGAAAATGCATGTAGAAAAAATGAGTAAAAAACTGATATGGTAGTAATGACTAGGATACATATAATAAATGCAGGTTGTTGTATTAGGGATAGTATAATGGATGGATTAGGTCCGATTTTGACGGTAAGTTTTGGATTTCAAGCGGGAAAATTTACAGGGAATTTTTAATTATTTTTAGAGGGAACATTTTGTTTAAACTAAACATTTTGGCACTACAATTCGTTTATGAATATATATTTCCATTATTAGTTTACACAACTTGATTATCATATGTATTTTGTTTAATGTATATTCTTTTTTTTTTAAATAATAATATATACTTTGTTCTAAACATATCACCAACCAAATATCGGTGATATGATAATCAAATTTTATTAAAACGTGTAACTTTTTTAACAAAATGTTGCATATTTCAATAATATTTGCAACCTTTCAAGAAAAAAGGTTACAACTTTAAGTAAGATTGACAACACTTAAATTAAAAGGTTGCAAATTAATTATTTTTTTATAATTTTTTTATAAAAATGTTGCATTAGATCATATATTGCAACTTTTATGTTTAACGAAGTTGCATTAAAATCAAATGCAACTCAATTAAAATATGTTGCATCTAAAAAGTTGTATTAACTTTTTTTCTAGTAGTGACTAACATCCTGGCATAAATTAAAGATAGATAGTTGAAGTTATCATTTGTGATGTAATGTTTGATTGTATCAATGAATTATGTTCTGCTGTTTATATTAATGTGATTTCAAGTTCAAGAACATGTGTTTTTGATGTTCAAATCCAACTATGAGATTGTTTGGAAACATGGCCTTATAGAGTTTCTATACATTTTTTTTGAAACAAGCTGAAATGACCGTAACCTATGTGTTTTTTTTTTGTGTATGCTCTGATGTGGTCTACGTTTCGACTTAATTTTGTTTGAAAAATAAAGGTGAAGTACTTTTAATACGTTTTCGTTCAATGGTATAAATTCGAGTTACTTTACGCTCCAACGTTAAGTTAATCCGATGACAAGTCGGTTCATAGTTTATATTTTATATGCCGTGTACGATGTGGTCGCAGCTCGCAGCCGGTGAAAAGCTACTTATTATTAACCTGTATTATTTTTATTTTTACGGTAATCAAACATAGAAAAAGTGTAGCTACTTTATAATGATGATATAAACTAACGTTCATTATTTATTTTAATAAAACAATGCTATAAAATTAAATAGTTTTATTATTTCTAACATAATTATTTCATTATATAATAGAAGAGAAAGATGGGTAAAAATCACAAGTTGACTTCATTAGACATGACAGATAAAGTAATTAGAGTAAATTATAAATCGTGTCCATTATTAATACATGAAAATTGCATCATGTGTCTTTTATTTTCAATAATTACATTGTATGTTTTTTTTCTATAAAAATTACACACATATTGTCCTTTATACTAACAATCATCTAATTTTAGTGTTAAGTCAGGTATGTGATCCTCACATGACATACCTTGCATTAGAGGCATGTGTTCCTCACATGATAGGTATTTATGTAATTTGACAATTTGTAATTAATAAAACATTGAGTAATAGAGACTTTAATAGATCATTGAACTTTTATGCTTTTTTACGAACGAGCAGTAGGGAACAAATCCAAAAACCCATATTGAAAGTGTAGAATGAAACAGAGAAGTCCAGATCACTACATAGGAATTTAGAAGCGAGAATGATGTTCCGAAGTCAGGGTGGATTTTATTGTTAGATCGACGAGGACAACTATAATTATCAACGCCAACTTGTGTTATCACTGAAAACTTAAAAATACTTTTTGTTATGCTTTTAAAGTCTTAGTTTTTATATTATTTTCATAATAACATTTATTTAATTATTGCAAAAAAAAAGTTTGGATATCCGAATCGCTATCTATATCTGATATCCAAAATTTCAAATACGGATAGTAATTTCTACTATTCGAAACTTTCAGATATCTAACTTTGAACATGCTAACATTAAGGCGACGAGAATGAAATGGCATAAAAATATTTTTGACTAATTATAAGCATGCAAAATACATAAATGTCGGTCATGTGAGTGACACATGTTTAACTTAACTGTAAACTTGGATGGAGGTTAGTACAAAGGACGATAGATGTGCAATTTGTTTTAAATAAAGGATATATCGTGTAATTATTAAAATAAAATGACATAACATGCAATTCTATATATTAATAAAAGACATACGGTTTATCAATTTAAAAACATTCACAGTAGGTTCTCCTCACAATTCTTGTAATTTATTCGAAAATCATCATTTTCTAAATTTATATTTTATTTTCAAAAATCAACTTACGTCTCATTCTATATTTCCATCTATGTATTTTTTTTATTTAATAGGTTTAATTGAATATGCCCCATCACGTGTGAAGTATGATTAATATTTGAGTCAATGATGCTGATGTTTCGTTTTCTCTACGTTAGTTATCGTTTGTTGAAGATCTAATTTATTATTTTATTAAAATTGATGCCTTGATATTAATTTTGTTAATTTTTATATTTTGAACTAGGTTGTAACCCGCGCTTCACGGCGGGAATGTGGTGATGCTATTAGTTTTTTCGTGGTTATAACAATATATTGTTGTAGTATATTTTGAAACGTAAAATAACAAAAATAATTAAAAAAATAAAAAAGGAAATAGAAAAATATAGGAAGAAAGTGAAAAGAAGCAAAATAAAATAGGAAAAAGAGAAATAAAAAGTGTTCAGCTTGCTAGTTGTTGGAGGCTTTTTTGTTGTTAATTCTCGTTCAGTTTATTTGTTAATACAAAGTAAAAAATAGGTAAATTAAGGATCGAACGTAGAAGGGGACCGGGGGGCCTCCAAACGTGTGTGTCTTAGATAGAAAAAAAAGTTCAAAATAATAAAATAAAGGTGAAAACTATATTTGAACATGTATATATATTCAAACAATTTAAAAACTAAAGAAATAAAATCTAAACCCATCTTTTAAGAGTATTCAAAACTAAAGAAATAGAGGTTTAAACTAAACAATCTTTTCCTCTATTTAAAACAAAAATTCATAAATGGGTCATTCGGTTCATCCGAGTTTAAAAGAAATAGAATTTGACAAAAACCCTAGAATCACTCTACCACCACTCGTCGGCATCCGACCTTCCACCACCACTCGTCGGCATCCGACCTTCCACCACCACCGATCATCCAACACCACCGGACATCTCTATACTCTCTTCTCTCCCTCTCCTGCATTCCTTTCCAGTATCCCTTTCCAGCATCAACCATCGCCATCACTTCATGTCACCCCCTTTTACCACCTCTCAACACCACGCCCTAGTCTCAACGACCAAACCAGTGTGAACAAAACTCCATATCGAAGACAAAGACTAAGCGCAATAGGGTCGTATCAAAGTGATGTTTAAAGGCCCGCATAGGTTGTTGTCACACCCCCGCTTATAGCGGAAACACGAGGATGTAACGGACGGGATCATCATAACACATTGTTAAATTAATAGAGATGCATTAAATGATGAAGATCAACGTGCCATGACGTCACCGGACACAAATGGAGACTTGTGTCATGGTTAGTCAGTTCCACGACAAACATAGTCATACAAAACAAATAAGTGTAAGTCCCATAACCCGAGAACAAGTAATTAAATGTGAATAACAAGTAAATATCAAATGCAATTGTCGAAGATACCCAAAGTTTAAATGATGTAAGTCTAAGATCATCTCTAAGGCATCATCCCTAGCAATCCTCAATGATTGTTACCTGAAAAGATATGCTCAAAATTGTCAACATAATATTGGTGAGTTTGCAAGTTTAAATGATAACAAAACTTGATGTTGTATAATAGTGTAGTAGGACATGAGTGCATACAGTTAAAAGCAAGTAATATCACATGAGCATCACAACTAAACCTACGACGTACACAAAGACTTTGTCGGAACATATTCATCCTAGGGCCCGTTCCCGGCCACTGTTAGTCCCAACTAGTATACTAACAAACAAGGGTGGGGGTGTCAACCCAATAGTACTACTAATATCTGTCCGTCGGCTCCAACACCAGAGTTAAATAGTTGTGAATACAGAACCACAAAGACAACTCATGCATGCACTGGATAAATACTTACAAACAGTAAACACAACAGTCCAAAAAAAATTGAATAAGTTCAAAACATAAAAATGGGTGAGCATACTTTTCCCCCTTGATGTTTGTAAATAATTGTAATAAAACGGGGCCGCAAAACTCACCTTGAAATGTGATGATAAAGAATGAATAAAACGCTTCAACGAGTGAGAGTAACGATCGATCAAGCACCTATAAATAATTACAATAAAATCTTAAGATGAGTCTATAGAGGAAGGGTCGTTCGGTCGGTTCCGAGTCGGTTCATGTTGACGTGTGACATGCACACAAAATATATATTTCATACAACCCAACACACTATTAGTAAAAATAATAATAATAATAATAGGTAATAATAATAGTAGTAATCATAACAATAAGGATAAAAGTAATAATAATATCTATAATAATAATAATAATAATAATAATAATAATAAAGATAATAATAAGGATAATAATGATAATAATATAACCCACACTATAAACAAAACATACGCACATGAAGGCACACACACTAACAAAACACACTCAACACACATACCCAACACATACACTCCACACACACACATACACACCATATGAGAGACATACACCCTTAAACCCACATTATCCACACTATAACTCATGTTTAAATACACATCCTCGCATTCATATATTAAACACACACACGCCGGATCACATACTTGATTCACACACGCACCAAACACACCTAAACACACACACACATATACCGTCGAACACGTACACTGTCGAACACATACACACACTCATGATTTATACTTACACACACAACACATAAACACACAATTTCACCCATGGAACACATTCACACACACATATACACACACACTAAAACAACACACACCTGCACACACTGAACACACACGCATACACACACACTGCGCATATACATACACACACATTATACATACATATATCATATGTATGCACATACACACATCGCATACACACACTGCACATATTGAACACACACACACTGTACATTCACACATACACATCGCGTACACACACACATCGCATACACACACACACTGCACATATACATACACACACATTATACATACATATATCATATGTATGCACATACACACATCGCATACACACACTGCACATATTGAACACACACACACTGTACATTCACACATACACATCGCGTACACACACACATCGCATACACACACACACTGCACATATACATACACACACATTATACATACATATATCATATGTATGCACATACACACATCGCATACACACACTGCACATATTGAACACACACACACTGTACATTCACACATACACATCGCGTACACACACACATCGCATACACACACACACTGCACATATACATACACACACATTATACATACATATATCATATGTATGCACATACACACATTGCATACACACACACTGCACATACTGAACACACACACATTGCACATTCACACATACACATCACGTACACACACACATCGCATACCGGTATACATACATACACCTATATATACATACGATAGTACATACACACACATATATACATACGTGCATATGAAATCATACATATACATACATACAATATGCATGCACATATATATATACATATATATATATATGTCAAGCAAGAGTGCGGAACCGAACCAACGAAACGGAGCGAAACGAAACGAAACGACTTTCACGATGATTGGTTACCTGCGAATCGGCTGAACGGCGAGACGTCGGCAACCGGCGGTGGCTAACGGTGGTGAGACGATGGTGGAACGGTGGCAAAATTGGTGGTGTGGTGACGGGGGGTTGGGAATTAGGGTTGACCGAAAACGATTTTATACATATACATAATATTCATTTTACACTTAGGACCCTATACTTTAAATTAATTAATCCCTTAAGCTTAGTTAAATTACAGTTTAAATCCCGGACTTAATTATAATAATAATAATAATAATAATAATAATAATAATATTATTATTATTATTAACAATATTTACAAAAATAAACATAAAGATAAAATAAATTTTATATTATTAGCGTCATTAAATATTAAGGTTGGCATGAAAAGGAGATACGACGAGATTCGGTTCGAAAATATATTAATTACGCAAAAATAATAAATGAGCGAAAAAGAATTAACGGCTTTCGAGTCAATTGACGGACCTGTTGGTGACGGATGTCATAGTTGTGTCTTCCATCGGCAATGCACGAGGGTTCATGTGTCTTCCAATGTCAGATCTAGTGATGTGAGATGCTAAATCTCTTAAATTTATTCGAGCTATTCTGATTTGGGTCTCAAGATAGAGTAAAATAAGAAGAAATAGTGTGAGGGTGGGATAGTGGTTGTGGTGTATGTGGGCGGAGATGGTCGTCGGAACCGGCGTTGTGATGGGTGGGGGAGTATACTTTTGATCAATAATATAGCCATGGGAACATAGTCAAGTGAGATGTTGATGACGGTAGTGGAAAGTGTGTTCACGACAAAAAGAGAAAAAGCAAATTACCACCTCAAATGACCAATGAGGGTCAAGAGTTGTGCATGCATTATTAAGTTGTATGTTTGGCTTAAACACGTGTGCATTATTGTACATCCAGATGATAATTGTATAGTATATAATATTGTAAGGCCCCGTTCTCGAGACGCTTACAGCTTGATCCTCATCGCACATAAAACATATAAATTACCTTTATATTATGAAAATATTGCAGCAGAAACATAAAAATAACATTTCAAAATATCGTGTGTTCTCATTACAATGCAAAAACATTAACAAAAGAATGTCATCCAAAAGAGCTGAGTAGCTGCCTCGTGCCATCCTCAGCAACTATTACCTGCCAACTGGAAACACATCAAAGTCAGCGTTTCTGAGTGAGTTCTAGTCATATAAAATAAAACATACTTTCCTTTCATGCGATCATACATCATACGTACACATAAATAATAGTTATATTATCTTTTCATCATTCGTTCATTCATCTTATGTCTTTTCTTGCGCATCGGAAATCTTCCGTGCCAATACCATATGCTACACCCCGAACTATTTAGCTACTAGGCCGAAGTCAATAAATGAACAACTGAGCGTATGCTACAGTACTAGAGGTAAGCGGTAGAGGTTCTATATAAATGCTCGATCACAAAGAAGGACCCCGATATCCAATACTTGCAAGACTTTCATTACTTTCCTCGTTCAATAATGCATGCATTCATCATGTTCC
>BJCM01086820.1:0-14249 GCA_018326385.1 Flaveria bidentis
GCTTAAACGAGCGTTCGGTTTGGTTCGGTCTTTGACTCGGTATGAACCCGAGGATGGTTACCACATGTCCAAAACCATTGAACTAAAAATAAGGTAATGCGTTTGTCCGGTGGGTAAAAGGGAAAGATGTGCAGGTGAAATGGTTGAGAATGAGTGAAATGGTTGAGAATGAGTGGTATTTATAGGGAAAGATTAGGGTTTGAGGAAATAGGTAATGCGTTTGTCCGGTGGGTAAAAGGGTGCACTTTGATTCTTTTATTTAAAATAAATTTTAATTTAAATAAATTATGACCAGGTATCTACATGTTTGGAGGGTTCTAGAATAGTTGTGGGTTAGGTCTTGGTTGATTTGGATGGTTAAAATACAAGTCCGGACCTTAAACGAACCAAAAACGTTAAAAAAACTGATTTTGCTGAAACGAACTGTGGGTCACGCCACGACAAGTATGAAACATGATTACAACATAAAATCCATCATTTTATTAATATTCAAAGATCTGAAGACCAAAACGAGTCGGGTTTACAATATACAGGATAACAAATACAAAGCTAGTCGAAAATGACGAATGTCACAAAAAGTGTTGCGGGTGGTGGTGGTTGAAGGTTGAAGGTGGTGTAGGTGGTTGTTGTGGTTGAAAGTGATGCTAGTGGTTATGATTATGGAAGGTGGTGCTTGTGGTGACGGTAGTTAGAGGTGGTAGTGGTAGCGATTGTTGTTGGAGGTGGCGGCGGCAACGGTGGTGGTGGTAGGGGTGTTCAAAAATATCCGTATCCGAAATTCCGATCGAAAACCCGATCCAAAAACCCGATATTCCGAACCCGAATTGCCCGAAAATTCGGATACCCGAATTTCGGATATCCGAAAATTCGGATTCGGATTCGGATTCGGATTCGGATTCGGATATCAATTCCTAAAAATTTCGGATATTCGGATATCCAATTATCTGAAAAAATATGTTTTTAATTATTTTTAAAATTAATACTCTAATATATGCTTACTTATATTTTATGTTTGTATTTTTAATATGTTCTTGTATAATATAGATTTGAAGGACTTAGCTATTGAATAACCAACGATAATCATTGATGAGACGATTGAAGAAAGTTTTTAAGGTTTGAAATAGTTTAATTATAAGATCTTGAAATATGTTCTTGTGTTGTTTACCTTTTTTTATAAATATGTTTATTTTTAAAATTATTGTTTGGAATATTTAAAAAATACGATTCTCATTTATCTAATTGTTTTTGAGTTGTTGACTTATAGGTTGTGGACTTGTGGTGAATGGTGATGATGCAAAAAAGTGGACTGCTCGGATACTCGGATATGAAGAATGAATGGTGATTTGGTTTTTGTATGCTTTAAGATTTAGGTTGAATGTATTTGTACTTTGAGTTTTTGTATTTAACTTAAACACTATGTTATATGGATGTATTGATACTTTAAGTTTATTTGTATTAGGACTTTTGTTAAGCAACTTAATATTGAAACGAATGAAATGCAAATTGGGTGTTTTTTTCCGGATATTTGGATACTATCCGAATCCGTATCCGAATTTTCGGATATCCGAAAATTCGGATACGTATTCGGATAATAATAATCACTATCCGAAAATTTCGGATATCCGAAAATCCGGATACCTGACTTTGAACACCACTAGGTGGTGGTGACGGTAGTTAAAGTTGGCGGTGGTGGTGGTTGAAGGCAGATGCTTTGATGGTGGTAGGAGGTGATAATCTGAATGGTGAAGAAGAGTGAATGATATTTTTGACATTTTACACGCACTTAACGGCAATAACTAATGTACATTCGCTTGAGGGGCTAAGTCTGTTATGTTTGTGCCAACTATTGGACTAACCTTGTAATTTATAAGAGTTAGATACCAAAAGTAAAAATAGGTATAACCACAGGGACCACTCGTACAATTAAGTATTTATACTCCGAACAACTTTTTCAAAAATAACGTTTTTGAAGTATTAAGAATGGTTAAACAATGCTCGTATAAAATTTAATTGGGGTTTGAGTTAAATGTTGGTTTTTTATGCTTTGACAAATCACTAGTGGGTTATGTCAACGCGTTGCAAGAGAACAGCTATTGAAACTCATGTTAAATAAACAAATCATAACGGTAGATTAAAAAAAACAAAAAATATACGTGGTCCAAAGTTATAAAAGAACAATATATGGCTATGTAAATAAGCGAGAAGCCAACTTAAAATTCAAAGTAAATTAAAAGATTTAGAAATATATAAAAACAAAAAAAAAGCCAGAAGAGCATGGATTAAAATTAAACCTGCTCCAACCACTTCACAAACCAATCTTTATATTACTGTAACGGAATATCACTTTACAACTCAGATATAAAAAAACCCACATAATATAAAGTGGAATATGGAAGTTCAAATTAATTTAAAAAAAAATTAAACTGCATACCACTTGAACCAGTAGAATATAAACTAGTTTTATATTTGTCTGGTGGCCGGATACTGTAACGCAATATAGCATCATATTCAGACATGTTTTTAACAAAATCTCTTATATGATTTGTAATTTTATTAATTTTATTGGTTGAATTTGAAAATTTTAGTTAGAAACATGCAATGAAATACCATTTTGGTATCTTACATTGGCAGAACATGTTACACACTATTTCACACTACAAAAAATCTCATTTTGTGTTTGTAATTAGTATTCTACACTTACATGATATCTACAATGAAATGTCACCATTTAATAAGTGTGATATATAGCAAAAACATCAAGCTTGTATGTAATTGAAAATTTGTGTTGTGATGATATTGTTCTAGTGTTACCCTTATTGTTTATTTTTCTATTTCATATAGAATTTCTTCTCATTACTAAGGTTTTTTTTAACAGTTACCGGAACAATATTGATTAGTAGTCTTTTATGCTCCCTTACCAAAAATGAAATGGTTACTTTGCATAATCTGAAATCTGAAAATATCTATAAACAGATAAATGTTTAAAACAAACTATTCCTACCATCTTTTTCACCGAACGTACATTAATTATTTTATAATAATTTAGTTCCGGAAAAGAAAAAGAGTGATCTATACTTTTATATTTTTTTATTAAAATCATATAAACAAACCTATAAAACTTTTCATCTTAGAATATATTTATTTATAGGAAAATATGTTTTTTCTCAGGCATGTGTACAACAAATTATGTATGCCAAACATGATTACAGGATTATCTTTTGTGCACACATAATGAACGTGATAAACCAAAACCTAGAGGTATTCTTTCTACCAATCGGTTGGAAATTAAAAGAAAATCCAATTTGTTATTTCTATCTTTAGTCTTGTACCATTATTACTTATGATTTAGTGAATATGTAACGTATCACTGAACGTGAACACCTTGTTTCTCAGTGGCATCTTTATTTTGCATGTATGACTAAATGTCAAAACCATGATCTCGTTGGTAGTGTGAGCTGGCATCAAAACAAAGATATAATTTATAATAAAATTTTAAACATTAAATAGAAAAACGCACATTTATTTATAGATTGAAGGTAAATCTAAATAACAACATATTACCAAAACCTGTCTTTATTTTCTACCTTTGACTTAGACCAAAATGGAAGAACTTATATAGATAGTACATGAGTACCTTAACATGACGATGTGCAACATTTTCAATGATCTGCTCACCCATAGCATGACCAACAAAGGTCCTCGAAATATTCTGGAATATAGTATTTTACGATACATAAAATAATAAATAAAACATATATGTTGATAGTATATGAGTACCTAAACAGGGTGGTTTGCATGATTGTGACCGATCTATTGTCCCATACAATTAATCTGCAGTGTTCGAAATAACCAAAAATTGTTAGGTTTAATAACAGTACAAATAGAAGCAGTCTTGTATACTATTTGTATAAATCGGGCTTGATATAGGGATACAACAACATAAATACCTTAACATGACTGTCTTATTTTCAATTGTCTGTTCACCCAAACCATTAGCATGCATTTTGCAAAATGAGAACCAGTTGATTAGAATTAATAAAATATTGTGAAAGTCAATAAAAGAAGACTTGCATACTATTTGTATGAAGCCAACATGATACAACTGCAAAAGTACCTTATTCTCTTTATATTTTGTTGCCATAACATTATGTTCCATGTTGCGCTGAATTGTCTCACATGTTATACTACATGTAGGGTAGAGAAGAAGAAGAAGAAAACAACTCGCATATGGGAACATAGATGAGAGTTATGCCTTCATTAAATAGAGCTGTAATCAGCAGGTATATGTAACCGTTTGTAACCTCTCCTAAATTTCAAGCTGTACAACAACTGCACCCCCAAAATTGCAGCAGTTTTAGGCTTAGAATAACTGTTGAAAACCACCCTGGAAACCATCGAGTTTAAACGGTCAGGATTTGATTTTCAGGTTGATCCAATGGACAAGATGTGTTCTACCAGCGATTACACTCACCGTTGGTAATATAATATATAATTATGAATCAGTCGAATATAAATTTTGCTAACCCTCATTGTAATTGTGATATAATATATAACCAATGTTTTCAGAACCGAAACGGATGTCGAATCGGACGCCTTACTGGTTTTGGTGGTCGGACCAGTCAGACCAGATTTAACTATATTTATATATGTAATTAAAAATATAAGTAATTTATATATGATTTATATATGTATTTCATAGTTATATTAAACATTTAACTATATTTGTATATCCAACATACTAATTTATGGGTCAACGCCCCGTTTTTACCCATTAAAATTAAAAATAAAATAAAACCAAAAACCGGTTCGATTTCCCGGTCCGACCATTGGTTCGGGACGAACGGGCCGGTTCGACCACCTAAAACTGAATCATAGCGAACCGGACCGGCTAGGGGGCGGATCCCCTGTTGAACCGGTTGGACCGGCCGGTCCGATCCAGTCGCAAAAACATTATATATAACTATAGATCTCATTGCTAATTGTTATTATTTATATATATATATATATATAGGGGAGAGTTAGGCTAAAAAGGGTTGGTTGCATAAAAAGCCTAGGAAGCATTTCTAGCCATTGGATGTGTTTGATAAATGGATGAGATTTAATGGTTGATAATTTTGTTAATTGCATTCAAAGGATGTTAAGTTTCTTTGAATTGAAGGGGCATATATGTCATTTAATTAAAATTTATAGAAGGTAATAAAAAAAATGTCGCCCCAAATAAGGGTTTTGACAACTGCAAACCAAGATTGCAGTGGATATTGGAGAAGAAATAGGACAATGAAAATCAATGGAGCGTGATAAACATTTCAATGCGTTTAAAAACACAAGATGAACCGTGCGTGTTAAGGTAGTCATGTGTTTTATAACAATATCAATGGTGAGTATTTAGCGTTCAACTGAGCGTATTTAGTGGACAATTGTGTGTATTTAGTGGTCACCTATGCGTATTTAGTGGTCAACCTGTGCGTATTTAGTGGTCAACCTGTGCGTATTTAGTGGTCAACTGTGCGTATTTAGTGGTCAACCTGTGTGTATTCTTCCCACAGCCGTTGCCTCTCGATTTGATTAAAATATATTTATCAGAATTAATCAACATAAAAGTGTTTAGCGTATTCAAATCTATTGATCCCCTAAAATCGGCTTATAAAGATAACTGAATATAACTTCCTTTTTAAACGCAATGACTAATTACAAATATACCCTTTCAGTTAATATATATATAAATCCATTTGTCACTACAACAAACCTTCTTAGACTTTTTAAGTAAATTTTTTAGCAGAAACCATACCTATATATATATGTATATACTAGTCGGGAACCCGCACAATGCGTGACAATTTACTACTTTTGATAATCATGAATTGCAGCTGAAACGAACATGCAACATAAACAAAACTCAAAGGACTCCATGAATTGCAAGATGATGATATTTAACATCATAGGAATTGCAAATATATTCAACCATATGAATTATGAAACTCAAATAAAATTAACACATTAAGTTTGATCTTAAAACACACAATGTCTTCCTTCGATTTAATTTTAACATACATAGGATATGACATACACAAAGTGTGACTTTCCTGATTAAAATTAAGTGAAACCTATTTGGAAGTCATACCACAAAAAGCAAAACCAAACATTTTGCAACAATTTAATATATACTAATTACCAAGTTAGTTATGCATTATGAGTTGTACATTATGTTTAGTGGAGTTGTACCCAACCTTTGTCTTTTTTTTTTCTTTTTTTAATCTATAACTTTTTTTTATTTTAATCAAATACTTTTACATATTTTACAATTTAATCCTAATATTTTTTTACTTTCAACTTTTATCTCCTATACTTTTTATATTTTTACAAAATTTTCATTTTACGTTTCGGTATAAAATTTGCGAGTTAACACATCGCAACGTGCGTGTGTGGTTCAATATTTTTAAGCTTAATTTTTCTCCGTTTAACGACCCTGTCGCCACGCGCTGGTTGTAAAACGACCTACTTATTGTTTTATATAGTTTACGTTTCGCCTACGTGGTTTAACATTTTTACACCTATTTTCCGTTCGTTTTTATTTTAGTTTTTACTACGAGCTTTTTGAATGTTAGTGGTTATTAGTAGTAGTGGGTCATTGATAATACTTGACACGGTTTTGCACCCACGCTGCAACGCAGGGGGCTCAAGACTAGTTACAGCTAAAATCAAAAGTAATAAAATATGTTAGAATGCAATAAATCAAGACCTCATGTTGATATACAAAACTGACAGCAGCAAGTGGAACCTCACCTAATCAAGTATCGGTCAGTATTATTTGGAAACTAGATACAACATTGAAAATAGGGAGAGTATTAGAACAAATGTTTATACTTACACATATAGAACCAAACAAAACATTTGCAAGCATACAAATAGTTATTCATTAAAATTACATCTAACTTTGATTTAAATATAAACAAAATATCATGTATGAAAACAACCTAAGCGCTAGGGCAGACAAGAGTGGTGTCTTCAAAGTTGTAATAATCCTTCAAGTTTCTTATTAAAAAGAAGGCTAGAAGATATTAAAAATATACTCTTGTTTCAAGTAGATGACAACATTGAAACTAATGTGGAGACAATGAAAATGAAGACAATTTTACTAAAATAAAACCAACATCAAGAAGAATCCAAAAAGAAAAAAAAAAATAGGCCATCACTCCCATGAGAAACAGATCCAAAAAATACATTATCACTCACATGTTTGAAGGTATCCCAAGGTACATTAATAGTTTCAAAAAAGAAAAAAAGCCCATCACTCCCATAAGAAACTAATCCTATGAAAACATTCCAAAGCTAAAATTAAAAAATACCCTGCAAAACATAAGTTAGATATTGGTTTAAAAAATAAACAGTTTCAAGGCCACAATGTAAAAACCAATTTTACATCAAGGAACAAAACCTCACAACAATATATTTGTCTATTATATGGACAAAGAAACACAAATAACCTCAAACGTCTGCATAAAAACCAATACAAATTCAATGTTTATTAAACAGGTCGAATGAGTCCCAAATCTCATCTAGTATATCAAAGAATCAAACATTAATAGCTTTATAACACACCAAAGAAAAAACATAGTTATAACACAAAATGGAATTAGGGAAAAATTGGGAAGGTAAATAGATGTAAAGCCAAGTTAACAGAGCACAAAGAAAAGCAATAAATCCATCAGTATATAAATTTCAAAGGTGTATTAAAAACTAAAACAATAATAATTCCCATGTTGAAAAAAGGCGGTTCAAGAACTATTCTCTCAAGACAAGAACATGTGTAATAAGAAAGAGTTGCACATCCATTTGTGATGATCTTTTTCCAACAAGTTTGACAACACAACTATTAACATATAAAAGATGAATTTATTTGTAAGAAAGAACTTTGGAACATGAGTTATAAGCCCAAATACACACATTTAAAGCATAATTAAATGATACTCTAATAACATATAACAAAAGACATGTGGTCCTGTTATCATATCAAGATCAAACACCTCATCAATTTTGATTTCTTTTACTCCATCTCTATGTATAATCTTAGGAGGATATATGCCCTGGATTAAAAGTTGTTTAACTGCACAATCATCTAACGGCTTGCTGCTGTCTGTATTTATGAACAATAAGCATACAGAATGTAGGTCACTATCACATCGCCGATTTCTAAGTCATTGATACAATCATCACATCGTGAATCCCCAACCCTAATTGTCTCGATCTGGTTACATTCATGGCGGCCAACACATCGACATTGAAGTTCTTCACCATCGTCAGCTATTAAGAAAGCTATTAAGAAAACCATGATTGTTGTACATAAATACGGATCTAAATAAGTTTGTATACGTTAATGTAAATAGTTGAATGCTTAAAAGGTTACTTGAAATGAAAGACTAGTAATTCTAAGTTTTGTATGGAATTACAAGCTAAACACCTTAAAATTGTAATCTTTATGCACCAATAAACAAACATAAAAGAAATAGTACTTTATGATTATCATACATTAATTAAAAACGAAACAATACAGTATGAGTAGTGGAAGCGAAGCAATTAATAATGAATTCTTTACATATGATGTAGAAACTAAAATGCTAAATGAACAAGTTATACGTCCAAACTTTTAAAGAATGTAGAACGTCTATGATGGATTGTAAATGCTGGAGTAGTAAAGTTAAGAAAATATATATTGTAAAACATATCAAGTTCTATATATGGGCTGAAATGGTCAAGTCAAATATGGTAAAATTGAATCACTGTTTATCTTGAAAGAGAGATATATAAAGATGTAATCGTTCCATATGTTTTTATTAAAGCAACAATGTGATGTTTACAAATATTAATATATGTTGATGATGGCATTGTATTGTATCGTATGGTGAGATTGAAAAGAATTTCAAATTACTAAAGAAATAACTTGAAATTAAATAAGGTATAACAAATTTTATGACTCGATTTGTGGATTGAACTTTTGAATAGTAATATTTTATTTGTCAATTAGCTTGCGTTCCGAATAAGTTAGATCATTTTAATATGAATAAATTTCATCCTTGAAATAGATTAAAGATTGTTTAGTTGTTCAATACAGATAAACGTAATTTTTCCTTTTCATATCAAAGAATGATAAATTCTTGATCCGAAAGCATCATAGTTAAGTAATTGCTACATCATGTCTCATCCAATCTAAAACTAAAAAAAAAAAGAAAAGAAATAAAATCTTTAAATGCTCTCTTACTCTCTCTACACTAGGAGTGTAAATGATTCAAGCTTGGCTTGTTGGAATTTTCAAAAGCTAAAGCTTTAGCTTGTTCGAGTCTATTGTTCTTAGAACGAGCTCGACTCGAATAGTAAAACTAAAGCTCGAGATCGGCTAGCATAGGCTCAATCTAATCAATACAGATAACAAGCCAAAGCTCGGCTCGAACTCATTTATGTGATAGCTAATAGCTTTAAGCTAAGCTCGGTTAAAGATCGAGCTTGATTTGGCATGTCCTCTATTTCATTAAGAACCACATAATGCTTGAGATTGATTATGGTTGTCGTTTTCACTAAATGTCAGTGGCCTTAGCGAACTAATCGACTCATACTTCAAACTTAAGCTCATTTTGGCTTGGTTCGTTTGAGGCTTTTACCGAGTCGATCTCTTGTTCTTTTGCATCTCTCTCTACATTCGAGTTTAGTTAGAAGATGAAGAAGAAAGCTGGGGGTTTAAATGTTTAATCCAAAATCACCAACACCCACTTTAATCAGTTTAACCTCATATTTGTTGTTTTAATCCAGATTTCAATCATTTCTTAATCCCAAATGCAATCGGGGTTTTAGTGTCTCAAGAAGTCGAGCATTATGTCACAGATAACACACTTGTTTAAGCTCTAACCTGAACCAAATAGTGTAGAATCATCGGTTTATTCATCCATTACACCAATTATCCCCTTAATCACTGCATTTTCATCCATAAACGACTTTAGAATCTTTTATTAAGACGACCAAGAGAACGACAAATACCAGCAGATTTGTAGATGAAATGCCTAAAGCCAGTGGATGTGCACAAGTGACAAAATTAACAACTGCAAAGGAGGAGATTACCATTGCTGTAAAAGTGTAGGAATCTTCAATTTCTCATTCTTTAAGTTAATATTAATACAGGTGACCAACTGGATGAATTTTGTCCAATGATCATAGCCCTTTAATAGTTTAATTGACAATTGTTTTTTTATACAATTATCTGTAAGTCAACTGGTGTAGGTGTTAAGTATCTTTCCAAGGGGTTGAATTTGATAGGTTTATATTGGTGTCTATTCAATATTGCAGGAAGAACTTCTCATTTTGTATGCTAGAAAAAGAAAAATTCTCACGAAGTTGTATAAAGCTACTATCAATGTTGAAAATTCTCATTTTGTCGTGGGGGAGGGTGGTTTTGGTAAGGTGTATAAAGCTACTATCAATGTTGAAAATGGGAAAACTTTTGTTGTTGCAATCAAGCGATTGAATTTCGATTCCAGCCAAGGAGCAACTGAGTTTTGGGCTGAAATTGAGATGCTTATGAAGTTGAGGCACTGTAATCTTGTATCTTTGATTGGTTATTGTAACGATAACTCTGAAATGATCCTTATCTATGAGTTCATGCCCAATGGAACCCTTGATGGTCATTTGCATAAAGATGGTACTAGTCTCAACTGGGTACAACGACTAAAGATAAGCATAGGTGCCGCAAGAGGATTGCATTACCTTCATACCGGAACAGGCACCCAACATGGAGTTATACATCAGGATGTCAAAAGCACAAATATTTTATTGGATGTTGATTATGCTGCTAAGATATCTGATTCTGGATTATCCAAAATTAGCCCAACAAATGCATCAGGTACACGCTTGTTAAGGGTACGTTTGGCTATCTCGATCCAAAGTATTTTTTAACTGGGCGATTGACAAGGAAATCAAATGTGTTTGCCTTTGGGGTGGTATTATTCGATTTGTTGTGTGGTATTTTTTAACTGGTATTATCCAAAATTAGCCCAACAAATGAATCAGGTACCTCATAAATCTAAGCTTTCGATTTCCGGTATCTATCAATTGGTTTCATTGCCGGGAAAAACAATGGTACCATCTACCCGAAGCACTGCCAACCAGCACGATGGCAACAACACTGCAGAATAGCTAATCGCAGGCCAGTTATCAGTCATTTTGGCACGATTAGACGCCATCTTGGCACCCCTGAAGGAAGATATAGCAGCATTCAAAACTCAGATGCTCGGAGACGGCGGTTATGATGAAAAAGCAGATGAGGATTAGAAGAACAGGGTGGCTGAAAAAAGAGACACAACACTGCTATGGAGGGATGTTGCAGCGATAAAGATCACCATGTTTGGAAAACCAACCAGCAGCCAAGCACCACTACTCGCATCATCTAGACCTCTCACTCTTCCTGATTTTAGCACCAAACACCAACCCAAAACCAACCTTCAAACCCTCACACCACCAACATGCCTTGAACACCAACAGTATTACAAAAACCAACACCAAACAAGAAACCGGTACCGAACCCGTCGATTGCATCATCTACACTGCTACCAACACCAACTGTATTGCAAAACTAAAATATTACACCTAAGCATCTCACGACCAACTCGTCTGGTTTGCTACTCACCTTCTTGCCCAACCAAAACATTAAATCCATGCTTGTTTGGTGTTTTCTTTTGAAACCCACAACACAACAAAAGACCTCGTTGAAGACCATGCATACTTCTAGAAGTGTTAGACAACTTGTTCATACATATACATGTTATGAATCTTATGCAGTTCACTCTCCATTTACTGGGTTCGGGGGACCAACGCGAGAGACTCCGAACAAAGGTGTAGCCGAACGACACAAGTGGCGCCCACCTTGGCGCACCATTGAAATTGCACCACATGCCATTGTAAGACTCGAATGGCGTTCACCGTGGGTTGTTGATAAAGGGCAGCCAAGCTTCACTCGACCACTTCATCTCGACTTGAGGACAAGTCGATTTTCCGGGCCGGAAGTATTGATACGTATCCACAAATCAAGCCACCTCGGGTCAATTCAATTAGTCAGTTACTAGAAATAGGGTCAACTACATTAGTCACTTACCCGAGATATAGGAGCTAATTATGGGTTGTCAAAAATAGAGGAGCTAATCGTGGGACAGTTTTATCTTTCTTGTTTTTATAGTACTTTAGAGAGTAGAGAGTGGGATATGAATGTATTGTTTATCAACTACGGTTTTTACCTTGTGATTGGAGATTTAGCCTATGTCGAATCAGGTTTTTTAATCATAAATCTAAGCTTTCGATTTCCGGTATCTATCAGTTCATGGTTGCCTTCACGATGAATCGGACGTCTTACTGGTTTCCTGGTCGGACCGGATTTAAGAACCGGATGACATCATAATTATATATATAGTTATATATATATATATAATCAAATATAAGTAATTTATATATGTATTATATAGTTATATAAAAAACTAATTTATGGTTCAACATCCCGTTTTTACCAATTAAAAAAACAAAAACAAAATCTGGTTCAAATCGGTCCGGTTTGCCGTCCGACCATCGATTCGGCCGGTCGACCGGCCAAAAACAATTCAATGCGAACCGGACCAGCCACCTAGCCGATTCCCGGTCGGACCGACCGGTCTGATCCTGTCTTAACCAATGTTTTTAGAACCGGATCGAATGTCGAACCGGGCGCCTTACTGGTTTGGCGGTCGGACCGGTTAGACCAGATTTAACTATATTTATATATGTAATTAAATATAAGTAATTTATATTGTATTTTATAGTTATATATAAAATTTAACAATATTTGTATATCCAACATACTAATTTATGTTTTAACACATCGTTTTTACCCATTAAAATCAACAATGATAATAATAATAAATCAAAATCCGGTTTGAACCTGTCCGACCACCGGTTGGGGACGAATCAGCCGGTTCGACCAGACAAAAACGAACCATAGCATCAGTTGATCAGGATTATTTTATAATATGATACGATATTTGGAACATAAATTCATATACTTTATATCACCAACTTTAAACTACCGCAAAGTAATATGTATTCTTGGGACTCAGGTGCTCATATATGGATTGTCATATCCTGAGTGATTGTATATATGAACCCTAATGAGCATAAATATGAATGTTTGCAGTTAGTTGATATGACCATCTTAAGTGAATTTAATCATCCGAACATTATTAAGGTTTTAGGCTACTACTTCGAAGACAGACAGTTGTTCCTTGTTCACAAATTCTTGGATAATGGAAGCTTAGATTCTCACTTGTTCACAAGTAAGTAGAGCCTTAAACAGCATACAAGATGCTAAATGCTGTAAACGAATGTAGAATGTAAGTTATGCATCGTTTTCAGAAGACAAGATACCACTTTCATGGAAGACTCGAGTTCACATAGCAAAAGGAGTAGCTAAAGCCCTTTCGTTCCTGCACCCAACACAACCTATGGTTCAGTATCACGCTCTTGAGCTACCTCATATATTGTTGGACAAGGTAACTGTAACATCCGTAAATTTTCAAATTTATAATCCGAACCTGAATTCATTTTGAATTTTCATATGATATAAATTTCTTTATTAAACTTATTTATTCTAATATATCATATGGATTATAAATGTAACCAACATAAAAAAAATGAATTTTAATTTTCATTTATTAAACCATTTAAACAAGTTATAATAATTTTATAATTCATAAAATAAAGTGTTATAAATTTACAAATAATTGTCGTTTATGAGTGCAGGACCGGTGAAGGGGGTTGATTACAACACAACAACACAAAGAGGAGATTAACTAAAACTTAATCAAACAGTAAACTGGATAACCACAATAAGATACTAAGAACACAAGTAATGTAAGAGACAGAACACAAGTTTATGGTTTTCAAGAATGCAGTATATTGCTTTCTCTATGTTCTATTACAAGTGTTACAAAGCATAATAGAAAGATACAAGAACATGATATACTTATACTACATCCTACAGCCGACTATACTTTGAAAGCCAGCCGGATACAATTGACTAGACACAAACAAAATCAATTGTAGAGTAAAAAGGCAGATTGTCTTTTGACTAGTGACTATGACATGCCATAGTTCACATCCTTATCTATTACAAAAAAAATAAAGTACATGAAGTAGAAAGTTTACAGACTCAAGACCTCAATGTACAGTTACCAAAAGCATGGACC
>BJCM01086825.1:0-10102 GCA_018326385.1 Flaveria bidentis
TATTTTATATTTTGTACTAGTATAGGGACTAGTTTTGTAAATTGTTAATTCCTTAGTTTCTAGTATAAATAGCTTAGACTAGAGTAGAATTATAGAGTTGAGAGTTGAAAGTAAGTTTTGGTTGTTAACTGCTTTCTTACTCTTGTAATTGTCTTTGCTATATCAATGAACTGTGAATTTGTTGATATTGCTTGATTTGATTACAATTGTTTGTGTTTTCTTGAATTATTTACATATATCATTACAGATTGAATCAATTGATCCTATCAAAGCACTCATTCCCTATCGAGGAGAACTTATCAAATTCCTTTTTTAGAGCTTTAGCCTTTAGTGCTTTGAGAGTGGCGTTTCCATCATATCTCTTCTCCAATGCTTCCCATAACTTTTTAGCCTGCTTGTTCTCAGAGAATCGATGAAAGATGTCCTTCCGTATCGACTGAGTTAACAAGGCATAAACTTTCTTTTCACCATTGAATAGAATCTTCTGTGATTCACTCATTCCTCCCAATGTTAACTTGACTCCATTAGCATTGACTGGTATCGTGTAACCAGTCTCAATGGATGTCCAAAGATTGGGATCAACTCCATTTAAATAAATTTCAAACCATTGTTTCTACTGTGGGCATTCATCTAACGTTAATAGGTTTGGCTGCTTATTATGATTACCAATCTCATTCTCTAGAAGTAGAAGGTTCTAGATGTGAGATTCCTTTCTAGCATTAAATGCAGCAAATTGATCTTTCATTGCTTTAACCATGGTCCTTTTAGAACAGGACAATTTCACTCGTGGGAATGGACTATGAGTATGGGTCACTCGTGCGAATGAAGGGTGCGAATGAATTCACTCATGCGATTGGATTCAGTCGTGCGTATGAACAAGACGATTGGAATCAAACGACTGGAGTTGTTCAGTCGTGTAATGAGGAATGCGAGTGAGTTCAGTTGTGCGGATGGAGTATACGATTGAGTTCAATCATATGAATGGACCAATCGTGCGACTGAAGGCTGCTATTTTTTTTATAATATCGAGTATTTTGACCTTTTGACACAAAATACGAGTTTTCCATGAAACCTAATCTGCTGTATAATGAAAAAACTAAACTTTAATCCATGCAAATGTCGAAAACACCTTTTGAAAGAAAGTGGTGACTCTTTTGAATTAAAACGTAGGTTTTTAACACCAAAATAAATCAAATCCACGCAAAATCAAGAGCCAAAGCTCTGATACCACTTGTCAAGACCGTGTACGTACAAAGTACCAACAGATTCTGCATGAAACCAAATCAAATAGTGCGGAATCCTATTTGATTGGCGATCCAATCAGTGAGAACGACAACCCGATCGATATAGCAATAAACTAAATGTTAAGAATGAGTAGGGATCGATCAAGATCGAACTTTGAAGTTGGATTGGCTATTCTGGACGGCTAGGGTTTATGAATATTCGTGATCTCTCAAAGAGTTATCTCAAGTGTTTTGGTTTTCCACGAATTAAGTGGTATTTATAGGTTTGCAGTTTCCATTCGTATGACTGAACCATTAGCATGGTTCAGTCGTGCGACCGAATCATGCGATTGAGTCATATGCACGACTGAAGCTCCAGTCGTGCAACTGAGTCAAACTTATGTCTCAATCATATGTCTGATATAGTCTCCTGGTTCAGTCATGCGACTGGTCCATAAGAATGATATAATCATGCGTATGGTCCATTAGTATGAATAATCACCCTACTAGGTTGAACATATTACTTAATCATTATTGACTAAGAACTATGTACAACAACCTCAAACCTATATATGAAGTTCATACAAATGAATTATACTTAACACAATAATAGTATGAAATAATTAAACATAAATAAACATCAAACACACATTATATTTCATTGAGTGATTACATTACATATGTGTAAGAAATGAAAGACTTTTACATTTAAGCACATAAACTAGGAACATCATGTATCTACATTAGATCCACCAGGTGCAGCTAAAGTACTGTGTGGATGTGGTGGAGATATAGTAGAAGTGTCGGTGGCCCGTGATTGACTGGGGCCAGAATCTCCACCACCTTGACCATCATCATGGTCGTCATCATCATCGTCATCTTCTTTAGTGGGAACCACTATGGGCTTAACATCAGAATCACTATCATCGTGAAGCCACTTCTTACGAGAGGGCGCCACATAATCCTCGTTGGCCAGATGGCCAAACAGTCTCCTAACCAGGGGCTTCACCGGCTTCCCCCGGTACACCTTCATCCTCCCTAGGGTGGTGTCATCCATCCCCTCTAATACAACTGCATCTTCCTTCTCCTTAGGCAGCAGAGGAAGCTTCTTGTTGATGATAATTTGCAAGAACCTTGGATACATGTAGAAGCCTTCCTTGCCTTTGGCCTCTACATTCTCTATCAGATACGAGAAGAGCATGCGAGAGAAACTAAACGGGTGGTTCAGTACCAGTGCAACGGATGCATTCTAGATTTGGTTAGAAATCTCATCAAATCCTCCACATCTGGAGGCTATGCACTTGAGGATCACATGTGCCAGATACTTGAACTAGGGGCACATGTTAGTCTTGTTCCGTACGCCGACATCAATTTCACTAGCGTTCTTGATCCTTACAAAATTTCCATGAACAGTCGGGAATGTAGCTTGGTTGGATGGGCTCCATCTTCCCCCAAATACAAGACTCTCTTCAGGTCATCTTCACTGATCTCAATGTCTTGTCCGAAGATAGAACTCCGGATACAGTGGGGCTCAACCGAACGATCAACTGTGGCACTTTCCCAGAAAGCCTGCTGAATAGATAAGTATGGTGTGCATGGAGTAGAAATGGCCTTGTAGATCCTTGATCTACACAGGAAGGCAATAATCCTGGTGAACTCAGAAGTGTTCTGAGATGTAGCATCTAGATGAGCATTGATGTTATGCTTAGTGCTCATATTCCATCTCTCAGCCATATTGTTACACCACAAGAAACATATACATTAGATTTGTTCATAAGAGATAATTGTTGAATTTTAGCTAATTTTGATCAACTGGTTCAATCGTGCTATTGAACCACACAACTGAGTTCAGTTGTACGACTGATCCTGCGACTGGGATCAGTCATACGATTGGGCATGTGACTGAACTTAGTCGTATGCTATGCCATGCGTTTGAGTAAGTCATGCGACTGAGTCACCGATTGATTCACTCGTGTGATTGAATCATGCGCCTAGCTCAATCGTGCGATTGAGGTTCATATGATGTGTCTATTCGCATCTTGCGTTGTTCGACACCATAACTGTGAATCCTTGACAAAACGTTACAATACACTTCGTGTTTAGATTCATTAGGTTCGCAGGGACTCGAAATAGCACTTAGTGTCTTTTAACACAACGTTTATGTCCATTTAAGTGGTCTATTTTTTAGTATGGTCCCAGTTCTAAATTTTTAACATTTTCGGTCATTTTAGGTTCAATTAATCCTTCATTTGACCTGATTTCAAGTTCAATGTACCTGAAGATGAATAGGAAATCAGTTACGATGACAATCAGAGAGGAATCACAATAATCAAATTTTTGGCAGAGTGTATGTGTATTTGGCGGTTTTAGAGAGTTTTGAAGGGTGGTAAGGAATACGACCGACTGATCCCCCTTTTAAACTATTTTAAGTTTCAGTCGTGTGACTGGACCAATGCGCAAGATTCATTCATGTGACTAGCGTTCATCATGCGACTGACTTTGACTCCTTCATCCAGTCGTACAATTGGTTCATTCTTGTGATCCAATCGCATGGTTGACCCATACTCCTGGTCCAATCGGGTGATTGACTCATACTTAAGGTCCAATCGTGTGATTGGCTCATACTTATGGTTCAATCGTGCGTTTGGAACATAATTATGATTCAATCGTATGGTTGGCCCATACTTATGAGTTTTCCTTCATACACTTCCATACACTCAAAATTTAACTTTAGATTTATAACATTATGACCAATGATCATCTCAGACATGACCTTTTAATAGAAACTCATTTGATCACCTCATACGTGATCCTTTTAATTTATGATTCACAGAGTTCATCTAGTTATATAGTCCGACATCGACACAAAGAAGATAACAAAAACACAAAACAACTCGAATTAAAGCAAAATAAGACATATTTTTGTATTTTTGGTTTGAGGTGGATTGAAACCTTTTAGAAATCATCTAACTGATTTTTCCTCCTAAGTAGAACAACTTCAATTTAACCTTATCATATCTAGAAAGATTCATATGGAAACATACAGCTATGTCATAACCATTTGGGATCATTTTATATGTACTTTGATACTAGATTCTCAGTTGTCTGGCAGTCAATAACACTTTCAGGAAATCATACTAGAGCTATAAGATACACACAATGATTTTGACCATCGAGAGTTTTAGCCACGATGATTGTCAGTATATTTGTCCACTTAAATCCATACACAGATTTTTGACTCACATTGGTGATGAGTTAGGTTTTATTATTTCAACAAGCATTTGTGGATCCCAGACTTATATGGTAATTAACATTCCTCAAGAGATTTTTGAGCGGTCTACGGGTATTTGAAAAGAAGACACTATGCTTAGAGATTTCAAAGAGATGCCAAGCCTCAGGTAAGTGCCATTGCACAATAGAGAGGCGCAAACAACAATGAATTCTAGAATATTTCGGTTATGCTTATCCTCTGGTCAGTGCCATCACACAGCAGAGAGGCACACAACCTATCTTCTTGTTAGGGCATTTTTTTCTTTTGCACATAACGCACCAATAACATTTGTCATTAGCTTGATTGCGCTTAATAGTTTTTCCATGTGCTTTGCTCATTTTTTATGGTCATACGCACATATTTATGGCATTTATTTTGCTCTTAAACCCTTATTGGAAATGCATTGATTGTGTTAACCAAGGATAAGATGAAAACCCATAGCAAGTTGAACAAATTTGTTTAAATTTGATTCACCAATGTAGTCTACTCGTCTATTGTGTTGAATATACTAACACATCATATAATGAGCTAGCAACCTCTAGGCCTACTTTCTCTATGTTACCTTAGTAGCAGACTAGTTTACTATCATTTTTCTTTTATTTTGCTTAGACTTCTCAGACTTGTAATTTGAATATAACATTTTGATCATTTAAATCCTTTTGATGTCCCAAACAATTAGTTCCCTGTGTACTATCATTTTCCCTAATTTTTGAATCAATATCATAGATTTGATTTCTTTACTTTCAGCTTATCTGCCCACCCTCCTTCCTTTTTTAAGTAATTAAATATTGAAACTAATTAAATTCTGAAACTAAACTATTCTCCCTTTAAAACTCTAAAACCAAAAATGTTCTTGTGCTTTTGGATTTTGAAATGATAGGAAAATAAAATTAAAAAAATAAGAAAAATTTGGCGGACTACGAACTCGAATCTTCTTGAATCACAACACTTTTCTTTTTCACGTCATTTACCTCCAAAAGATATAAAAATCGAGGTTTGTCAAAAGCTTTTGTGTAGAAGTCGGCGCGTTGAAAAACCGTATTAATTTTAACAACATCGATTAATTGCTTTTCAAAACAGTCATGTATAATGTGATATTTAATACCGATGTGTTTAGTTTTTGGGTGTTGGACCGGAATTTTAGTGACAGCTATTGCAGCAGAATTACCAAGAAAGATAGGCGTGTTAGAAAGTTTCAAACCGTAGTCTTGCATTTGCTGTTGAATCCAAATGATTTGTGAACAACAACTTGCAGTAGCAATATATTTAGTTTCACATGTTGACAAAGCAACAAATGTCTGCTTCTTACACTGCCAAGTGACTATGCGTTTTCCAAAGAACTGACATCTCGCTGAGGTTGACTTGTAATTCATCTTGCAACCACCATAGTCCGAGTCACTATACGATGTAAGCTCAAAGTCATCATCATGAGGATACCACAACCTCGAGTGTTGGAGTACCCTTCAAATAACAAAAGATCCTTTTTACCCCAATGAGATGATTCACCTCTCATTTAGCCTAATATCTAGAACAGAGAAACGTGGCATACAAAATATGAGGACAAGAGGCTGTGAGCTACATTAGGGATCCGATCATTCCTCGGTACATAGTGGCATCTAGCAAATCACCATTTTCGTCAGGTGCTATGTTGTGGTTCGTGGCAAGTGGAGTCCCAACAACCGTTGCATTCTCCATGTCGAACCGACTAAGGATATCTCTTACATATTTTGATGTTGGATTCTTTATACCCAAGACACATAGAACATTGATTTGGTTAGTACATCATGATCCAAGTTGGGTCATACCCAATAACAAGCTTAGTAGACATCAATTAATATTTAATTGAGGATATGATCATGCAATTAAATAATTGCACCAATTTAGAAAATGGGTATTCTAAAATAAGTTGCATTTGAGATGGAACAACTTATAGGGACATTTTGTTCATGAGGATTATTTTTAATGTTACTTAAATTGGTTAAATAACACCAAATAATAATAGAGTGTGTGAGTTATATAATTGAATGGTTAATTACATAACTAATTCAATCACTAGTTAACAATTAAATGGTCAATAATATTAGGGGGAAAACCCAGTTTGGAGACCATATTCGGCCGCCCCTTTACATGGGTGTATGCCTTTTGTTTCTTAGAACAAGGTTTTCATTAACTAGTCTCACACTCCACCCTCTCTCTCTCTTATACATGCAAGAACCAAAAGGACTAAATCCTCTCTAATCTTCAAGAAAACTCACGGCTGAAAGGGGTTTTTTCAGCAGCCTTTTGGTCGTTTTTGGTGTTAAAATCCTAGCAACAAGGGTGCTTGCTTGATGCTTGTGGGTATGGAAGCTTGAGGACACCTTTTCTTGGTGTTTTGGTTGCTCAAGAACATCATCATCTTCATCAAATCTTATGTTTTGGCAGTTCCTGAAAGGTAGCATCATGGATGTTGTTTTGGTTGTTTCTCTCTTCTTGATAGCTAGTTGATTCACATATATTTGATCCTATGTTCTTAGGTTTTTTGTTTGCTAAGTAATATGCCTTAATTTTTAGTTTACAAAACATAGTATTAAGGTTTGATTCTGCTGTGTTTTTCATGTTTAAATAGTTAAACAACTTTGATAACGAGTCCAACAAACGCAATATTGGCATCTAGAGCCGGATATGTGGATGACTAGCTTCTTTTGTCCTTGTAAAATTGGTTTTATGGGACTATAACAATCTAATAGGGGATGTTTTGTGATCGTTTGATTAATCCCCAATATTTAAAGGTTATATCTTACATGCTTATGATTAAACCTTGAAAGGTAGATATCAAATGGTTGATTTATTTTGTTTGGACACAACCCTAAATTATTGGTTAATGTTGGCCGAAAACATATGGGTTAAATGGGGATTTATTTTGGTTTTTGGATGTTGTATATGTTGTTACATATTGGTGCATAACCTAGCTTTGACCTTGTGTTTATTTGGTTTTGGTTGATTTCATTCATAATGGGTTGTAATATTATTCTTTTGTGCTTGTATTTGGATGTAATTTATTTATTCATTCAATGGTGATGTAATAAATAGATTAGGTGTATTTTCTTTTATTAGAAAATTTGTATTAGGTTGTAAATTTTGTAAAAGAAGATGCACAAGATGGAAGCACAAAGGGAACGCACAAAGAGAAGGACTTGAAGCATTTGGATTCAACTTCAAGTGGGGTCTTTGGAGATCCTATCTTTTGTGTTTTGATTAACTCTTAGGAAAGACCAAATGACAACACTTGTGGTGGCAAACAAGTGTTGTCAACTTAGTAGCTATGGTTATGCACTTGTGATTGTTTGATTATGCTTGTTTGGTTGTTTGTTATATGATGGTTGTTTGATATTTGGACGTGCATAAAAAACTAATTAACAAACAAAACAAGCTGAAAATTTATGGTTCCTAATTATTAAGTGACTAATAAAAGGTTATTAAAAGGATTAATGATTTTAATAAAAGGGGTTTTTTCACTAAAAAGAGAACCATAGGGTGCCATGTATTTAAAAGCATGCAAATACAAGGTACATATAGTTTTCATAACTAGAATTAATGAAAACTAAAATCCCTTTGGAAATGAGTTTAACACCATCCTTTAACACGACACTTGAATCACTTGAGAACTATTTGTGGGATAAAGGTCACCCAACCACTTTTAGGGAACTTGTGTGTTTGAGGTGGGCTTAGCATATTTGTGGGATAAAGGTCACCTAACCACTTGTATGTGTAAACTCACACGTGTGTGTAAGTAGGACGACTTGAATTGGAGACCATGTGCATAGGGTCACCGAAGCATGGCGTACAATGGTGTTGATGGGATTTTACATGCCAACTAAACATAAGATGTTTAACTGATCCCATAAGACTAGAAGTTGCAATAGGTTGCAATTGTCAAATGTTGACTACCTTGTTAGTTAAACAATGGGATAAAGGTCACCTAACCATCATTTAAATGTAACATTGGATTCTATATTTTAGTTATTAATTGTCTATGAGACATGAAAAGGGTATTAACGATTAAAATGTATCTTTTCAGAAATACTAATATGAACTTTGTAAATTTTCAAGAAATGGCCGCAAACAATAATGCTACCACCCCGACCGCCCATACCCTATAGCTGAGAACCATCTTAGAGAGGGATCGTCTTAACCATAATAACTTTATGACTGGTTTTGAAACTTTAGGGTAGAGCGTTTCGAAACGGGGCATATGACATGATAACCCAATTGAAGGAAATGTTCCTTCAACAAGCTAGGGTAGAGCGTTTCGAAACGGTTCAATCACTTCACACGTGTCGCATGGAAGAAACCCAATCGGTATCTTCTTATGTACTTAAGATGAAAAGCCATGTTGATCGCCTCGAGAGGCTTAACTGCCCCATCTCAAAGGAGCTGGCCACGGATTTGATCCTTAATGGCCTAACTAAAAGGTTTGAGACATTCATAATGAATTACAATATGAATGGGTGGGAGAAAAGCATTGGTGAACTTCACGCAACACTCAAAACAACCGAGGCACGGATGGGTAGAAAGGTTCTACCTGTTCTCTCGATCAATGAGGGAGGCAATAAGAAAAGGCCATTCCCCAATCCCAAAGCAAATGTTGCCAAAGGAAAGGGGTACATCAAAGGCAAAGGGAAAGGGAAGGCTAAAGCGGATGCTCCAAAGCCTAAGCTTAAGAAGCCTAAGGTAACGGAGAAGGGCCCATGCTTTGAGTGTGGTAAGATAGGACATTGGAAAAGGAATTGTCCAACTTATCTCAAAGAGTTGAGAAATAAGACGGATGCTGGGAAAACCTTAGGTACAACTTTCATCATTCATATTGGTTTAAATGTTATTTCTTCAAACACATGGGTATTGGATACTGGATTTGGAACTGATATTTGCAATTTGTTGCAGGGGTTCAAAAGAAATAAGCACTTCAAGAGGGAAGACATAAGTCTCTACATGGGCAACAGAGCAGAAGTTGATGTCACAGCCGAATGAGACTATATTTTGAAACTTTCAAATGGTTTCGAAGTTGTTCTTATGAACATTTTGTATGCTCCTAGTTTGACTAGGAACATAATTTATGTTTCCCTTTTAAAACAATGTGGTTATGAATTAAAGTTTGTTAACAATGGTATTCATGTTAGTATGGATGATGTATTTTATTTCAAGGCTATGCCTTTTAATGGTATCTATGAATTGGTTCATGATGATTCATCTCATAATTACTCATTATACCAAACAATCACCAAGAAACTTAAAATGGGTTTAAGTGATTCTTATCTTTGGCATTGTCGTATTGGTCACAGAAAGAGGAATCAGATTCAAACACTTCAAAAGAATGATGTTTTGAAAACAAATGAAAATGGTTCATTTGATAAGTGTGAATCTTGTTTACAAGGTAAGATGACCAAGTCGCCCTTTAGTGGTACTAACGAGAGGGCAAAAGACTTATTGGGAATCATACATTTGGATGTATGTGGTCCTTTTAAGACAATGACTAGAAATGGTGAAAGATACTTCATTACCTTTACCGATGATTACAATCGCTATGGTTATGTGTACTTGATGACACATAAACATGAAGCTTTTGAAA
>BJCM01086826.1:0-24012 GCA_018326385.1 Flaveria bidentis
TTCGACTCCAGACGTACCCTAGCCATCCAGAGACCTCTAAGATCATACTCCAAGTTCATAGATCGCAGTGGATCGATTCCTAATCGATTCTTAACGTTAGATTCAATACATAATTGTTTCTACATGCGTTCTCACTGATTGGATCGCCAATCAAATAGGATTCCGCACTATTTGGTTCGGTATACACGTTAATCAGTTAGTACATCATCCAGTACACGATCCTAACAAATTCATGGGATGGTTCAAGGGGTCAACTTCAGGTACTCTCAGTTTGTTAATACAAATTTGCTTGTTAACTTGGACTCCTTAGTGTATTATATGTTTCCTTGATATGTTCAACACATTCTTAACTATGAACTGGGCTCACTTGAAGGGAAACAGATAATATTCTTAAATTATGATACATGAAGCCTGGCATTTTTTAAATTTTGAAGAAGCAAACTGTTGGCTTCTCTGGGATAGAAACAGCCCTTGTCCCCAAAATTTTAAAGCTCATTGCTCAAGGTGACAACCTAGAAACACAAGCTAGTGTTGAACCCACACCTTCTACCTCTCAACCACCAAAACTACCACAAATCCCCCTCACCTACCAAAGAAGATCCAAATGAACCCATGCACAAGCTATTTAGTCTGTGTAGGCCCCAATATTACTACCCACACAAGAGGAAGTGGACAATGGAACTCCCATTTCCCCTGAGGAGAAAACCACTCCCATCTTTTCAAGAATTAGTACTGGGGTTTCTCATGCTCAGCCTGTTGAGCTCATAAGCCAAACAGCCTTAAGCCTTCACTCTGAGTCTTAACACTCAAGTGAATAACCTTCTAGGGAAAGCTACCATCCCCCACCTTTAGATTTAAACAAACCAATTCCCTGCCTTGACTTCTATGATGTTGAAGACTTGGGATTTAGTGAGTACCATGAATGTCTCTACTTTTTCCCTATTCAAAGAGATATGAGTGCTCTTACATCTCCTCTATCTAGCCCACATCATTTACCTACTATGGAAGAGGCTCCATATGCAAGTGATTACATTACTAATACCTCAACTATTGCAACTCAGCTCATTGACACTTAAAGCTGTCAGTGAGAAAAGGAAAAACAGCAGCCAAGAACATGATGCTGGTGGTGAGACTGAGGACTTTGGTCCAATAATGTCATCCCCCAATGACTCTTCTGATGAAGTGGATGGGAATTTAAGACTAAAGATGCAAAAATTGTCCAAAGCTTGTACCTATTTAATCTCAAAGGTTAGCCACCTTGAATCTCAGGTGACTACCTTACAAAATAGTGTCAATGATCAGTAACTTGAGATATCATATCTCAAGAAGAAACTAACTGGGAGACCTTTAAGAAGAGCTCAACCAGGAACACAAGAACCTGTGGATATGATTGACCTAACTCCTAGCTCTCCTATGCAAATGGTTGATGCTACCAAAAAGGGGGAGAAAGTCAATATAATCACAAAACCTGGGAGTTCATAACAGAGTATGGACACTGAGGACTCACCATCCTCACCTGCAGTTGTTCATTTTCAACAACTTCCTCAAGTTCACATTGATGATCTTTCATTTAAAATCTTTTTAAGGAATATATACCAAGGGTTGTGTCATCTACACCTCAAGGAACTTCTAACTACATCATAGGGTGGAGGTATGATAATGATAGAAGAGCCCTAAGAGTTCAAGGGCAGCAAGAGGTCTTCAACTTTCAGACCATGAACTACTATGAAGGTCTTGATCTTATTAACATGCCACTTATCAACCCAGGCTAATCTAGACAAGCTGGAAAATTGGCTCAAAGGATTCAAGAAAGGATTACTAAAGATTTCAGCTTCAAAAGAAGACAAAGACAATCAGGTAATGGCATTGGTCAACTGGATGTTGAGGCAGACCCTAAGATTAGCTACAAATGGAAAACCTTGACTTAAGTCCCAGTGATAGAGCCTGACTTAAGTCTCAGTGATAGAGCCTGAGAGCCTTGTCTCACCAACAACTGCTTCTGAATTCCATTCCCTTGATGAGACACCTGCCGGTGAAAGTGTAGCTCAACCTTTCTTTGGCCAGAGCATGGATGTTACACCAAGCAATAAAGGCCAAAACTCTCTCCACCCTGAGTCATAAAGGTCTGTTGGCGACAAAGAGAAAAGGATTCTAACTCCATAGGAGATTGAGGAGGAGGTGAGAGAGAGGAAAAGGAAGCTAAGGGGAGAAAGTTCCACTGTTGGGTCTGCTAGCCTCATGGAAGTTTTAATCAGGGTTGCCCCCAAACCAAACACTCAATATGATGAGTTAAGGGCAGTTAGGATTTCTTACTTACAGACCAGGAACTATGATTTTGATAACATCATCTCCCTCCCCTTATAACAATTGAATGAACTGGCTGACATGGAAATGTCAAGAGAGATGAAGGAAGTAGAGGATGCAATATTGCTTCTTCAGATCAAGTAGGAAAAGAGACTGAAAAGGCTCTACAAACATGTTCTTACTCTCTTACCTGTTCAAGAAAGCCCTATGTAAGAGACTGTGGCACCATAAGAACCTCAGCTAGATAAAGAAACTGATAGGATCAACATGATCAACTACCTGAGTGCCACAAGTCTCTACCAGGGAGATGCACTACTTCCCTTGGAATTTGAGGAAATTGAGTTTGAGTATCTCAAACAACTTGAGCTTCAATTACTTAAAGAACGGAAGGCAACAAAGAAGAAAATGAGGGAAAAAGTTGCCAAGTCAAAAGCCATCGTCCAGAAAAGCCAAAAGAAGTCTACTTATGGGTAGAGGATTATGAGCTTCTTGAAACTTTATTGATACTCTGGAAGAAGACTTGACCCTATGTTTTTATCCACTATGGATGAACACATTAGGTGATCAAGAAGTAGATCAAAAGAGGAGAACTTGCTAACTTACACTCCGCACCAAGTCAAGTCCCTCAAGAAGTGGAGGTTAAGGTTGAACCTTTTGAGACAACACAACTTAGACCTCCTGCTAAGTCTTAGCAAGCTTTATTTTCTAATCCACAGTAGGGTCCTGTCCCATCTTAATTTGTACTTATGAGAGAGGAACACCTTACTAAGACAGACAAGGATAATCAATAAGGTATTGCAAACCAGTCTTCTTAGTCAAAGAGTTCAAAGAGGAGGAAAATGATGGCTTCTAAACCAAAACCTAAGAAGAAGAAAACGATAGAGTCATCCACCTCCAAACCTCAGGGTGAGTCAGAACATCCTGAGGAAGTGCAAAAAGATGAAGCTCCAGTAACTCCTATTCAAGTAGCTTCTCTAGCATCAGGAAGACCCATCTTATCTTGGACTTACACTACCAATCTAGAGAGTTGGCATGTTATCAGAGATTAAGGTGTTCAAGATGTCTATACATGGCAAGACATGTTCAATCTACCTCTGCATGATCTCTTTGAGATGAGAAGACACTATGAGAGTTTGAGTGATCCTGACCATCTAATGCAGAAAGGATTGGTCATAATCATGATGAAGACTATTGATATCTAAAGTCTTCAAATGTTTTGGTAGCATCGGTCTAGGGGGAGTTTGTAATGTTTTGTATAAGGTTGATACATCCAAAACATCTAATAACATCAAAAAGTCTATCCTGTATGCATGCACTAAGTGTTGAGTAGAATGCTTTGGAAGTTTCCTGTATGCATGCACCAAGTGTTGAGTAGAATGCTTTGGAAGTTTTACACATTATCTAAGAAAAATACTCTAAGTGTAAAATATTCTAAAGCCAAGTCCAACATCTTTTGAAGATTAAAGTAAAGTCTTCCAAAGTTTCAAGGATAAAGTCTTCCGAAGCCAAGAAGTGAAGACAAATTATCTTCCGAAGACTTTTAAAGATATGCTTTTATCTAATGTACTTTACCATAAAGCTAGACCACCTTTCCGATACAACTCTGTTAACTCAACAACTTTCAGATGTTGGTGAAAATATCCATGTTTTTGGTAACTGTGTATTTAGGTCTTGAGTCCTTTACTTTCTACTTTATGTACTTTTATCATTTTTGTAATATATTAGGATATGAGCTATGGCATGTCATACTCACTAGTCAAAAGGCAATCTGCCTTTTGACTCTACATTGATTTTGTTATTGTCTAGATCATGTATCCAGCTGGCCTTTAAAGTATGGCTGGTTGTAGGATGTAGTATAATATCTTAGGTTTTTGTAACTTATCTCTATACTAAAACATTTGTAAAAGAACTTGAGAGAAATATACAACATCCTTGAAAACCAAAATACTTGTGTTGTTTCTATTCTTGTTCTGTCTCATATTAGATAGTGTTTTATGTTTCAATATTGTGTTACCAATTCCCTATTTGATCTGTTAAATGTTCTAAACTGTCTCTCCTTATTGTGTGTTGTGTTGTAAGTGACCCGAACTCCCTTATATGTCCTGCACTTTTGACTAGTGACTATAACATGTCATAGATCATATCCTAATATATTACAAAAAGGATAAAAGTACATAAAGTAGAAAGCAATAGACTCAAGACCTCAATATACAGTCACCAAAAGCATAGACCTTTTCACCAACTTGTGAAAGTTGGTGAGTCAACAGAGTTGCAGTGGAAAGTGGTACAGCTTTTATGGAAAAGTACATCAGATAAAGCATGTATCAAAAGTTTTTCAAAGAAATCAGTCTTCACTTCTTGGCTTCGGAAGACTTTGTCTTTGAAGTTTTGAAAGACTTCACTTTTTGCTTTGGAAGATATTGGTATTGGCTTCAAAAGATTATACACTTAAAATGTCACACCCCAACCTTGATGGTGAAATCGTCGAGATGTGAGGGTTAAGATTGTACACAGCCACATAATGCTATCTTTAAATGTAAATATTATTATCATAAATTTCAAATGCAAATAAAACTATAAGTCTCAACATGAAAAAATCAAAACTTAAAACAAAAAAAAATCCAAAGCTTTTTATTCATTATTTTAGGTCCAAATCCTAGATTTAAGCAAACTTCAAAAGATGACCTCAAACTTGCGCGTTTCATTAAACATGTTAAAATGTCAACTATGAAGTTGGTGAGTTTCTAATGGTTTAATATATATATATAATATATCAAATAATTACAAGTAGCAACTGATGGTCAAAGGTTATGAGTTATGCAAGTTTATAGAACACATATAGCTACAATCAAACCTCGACTGATTACAAGTTTACAAGTTTACAAGTTTATATGATTGGCTAAGTGTACTTGGTTCCCATGATGAACAAGTCATACGTTATCAGGAGCCGGCAATACATCGGCTTTAGCACCAAATAGGCTTGTCAGACCCATAGATCTATGATGTCGTCAGGCTAGCAATAGTTAATGATTGTCAACATATAATGTATCTTATATAAAGCTCACAATAACACAAATAACCATGACAAAACATAAGTATGAATTGTAAGTGCGTTACAAGTATAAAACATTTACAAGTGTAAGTTGATAAGTTTAACATGTTTCACCCCAAAATGGTGTGAAATAATATAAAAAGGGCAAGGAAACTCACATGGCAAATAAGTATAAGAATGACGATTAATAATAATAATAATAATAATAATAATAATAATAATAATAGGCGTCATTCTAACGTAAACCGTCACAAGGCACCTAAATATAAATATTTACAAGACTTAACGTCTAGTAATAAGTTTAACGAATTTATGAGAACTAGGGTTTCAATTTGGTATTTGGGTTTTAATAATTAAATCCAAATAAAATGGTATATTTGATTATGTTTTGAGTCCATGGAAATGAAATATACTATTTAATCGTTTTAATATTAAGAAATGAGAAGAAAACCATTTGTAATAAAGTCTAAGTACAGCTTAAATAAACTTTTATATTTTTTAATATAACCATTATTTAAACAATAATATATATATATAGTTAATATTTGAACAAATAATAATTTAGTGATTTAAGACTTTATTTAAAGTCTCTTTTATAAGAAAATAAACTAAATATATTGTTCGTCTAAAATATTTAATAAAAATATTAAGATGTTTTATGAAATAAATTTGCAAAAAAATAGTATGGTATCTTTAAAAATTAACAAGTTCATAAATTGATTTTTTTTAAAAAAAATGGATTTAACTTAAAGGCTTAAAAAACCTTAAAACTAAAACATGAGGTTCCCCGAGTTCAAACCGAGGAGCTCTTGTTTAGAAGTCTTAAGTGTTACCAATGAACCAAGGCCTCAGCCACGTCATGAACTGGTTTTAAAAACTTAAAAACATTAGACACAAGACACCTCCAAATCACATGAACCCTAGTTCGACAATCCCAAAATTAAACATCAATTTGATGTTGTTACTCAAATTAATTATGGGGCTTTTGATTTCCTCTCGAAACCGAGCGTGTAAATGTATTCAATTACCTGGATTGAGATGAAATTGATGGAGAAAGAAAGAGGGCAATGTCGCGGCAGAGACGAAGTTGGTTCGAGATGCAATTGTCGATATTATCCAAATTCATTGCATAGGAAGCTTCCAATGATAATTAGAAACAATAACCCTCTATCAATTTGAGTTTAGGATGTGTGAAAATGATGAACACCTCCAGTGCAGGTTGCATTGAAACGTGAGAGTAGTTCGAATTGTTTAGGAGTGATTATGATCAAATTATGATTGTTAAGAGTTTAGGAATAGTTTAACGTTTGATTTAGTTACAATTAATTTGATTATATTGTGTTTTAATGGTTGACTGGCTTGAAGTTTAATGGCGATCGGTTATCGAGCTCAAACGTCTCCATAACCGACCAAAACTGAAATTAACACACCATTGAGTTCGTGACAGTTCCACGAAATGTTTGCCATCAATTAAGTGATAAATCTCGAGGGTTTCGGGCGTCTGAGTCTTTGGCGTTCGGCCGGAGGTGGCCGGAAATACGGGGAGAGAGAAAAGGGATTGGTTTGAGTTTTTAATTAATTACACTTTCACTCCTTGTAGTTTTGTTTTTTATTATTTTATATAAATACTTTCTTTTAAAGTTTTTAAAATGGCAAAACTAACCCTTCTACGTATATAACTTAAAGTTTTAAATATTTTTAAGTTTAGTAACTTTTATAAGTTACTATTAATGTTGTTAATAATATTATTATTATTATCACTATTGTTGTAGTTGTTATTATCATTGAGATTATTATTACTATTATTATAACTTATTATTATAATTACTATTATTATTATTATTATTATTATTATTATTATTATTATTATTATTATTATTATTATAATACAGTTTAATTTTTTAATTACTAACTTTCATACCTTAGATTTTATAACAACTAAGAAATAAGCATAAATCTCTCATAAATTTCAAGATTGACAACAATAGTCCTTACAAGAATAAACGATGTTAACTTTTAATTAACAAAAACACAAGATGTTACATAAAATAATTTTGATGTAAGGTGTAAAACTTTCGAAGCATTTTTACTCTGCACTTAAGTGCATACATGCAGGAAAGACTTAGAAGGTTTTAGGTGCATTAGCCTTACATGAAATCTTACACTAAACAAATTATACAATCCAAACTATTGACACACAAAATATACAGCAAAAGGCCCAAACATGTTAAAGTGACGAATATTATGTCATTTGAGTTAGTTATTCCCGATTTCTTCTTTTTTTATTGTTTACGTTTGAACTACCCCTTTGTATACACATATATATGTATATATATGTATATACATGTATACACATATATCTATATGCATGTATATTATACATGAACAACTATACACACGTGCATATAGAGGCGGTTCTTGGAAGTGTATGTAGCCGAAGGAATATGAGCAAGGGCGGCCCATTAGCTTGTAGAAACAAGCTAGGGCTTTAGGCCCACTTATGTTAATAGGCCCTCAAATGTTTATTAAAAGGCCAACCAACTTATGACCAATAAAATAGAAAAAGACTGTACCTACTATGAGCACTCTATTGCTATCCTCTCCTACTTTTGCATCTTAGTTCACACACACAGAACAAGAAATTAATTACCTCATTAATGAGTGGGGGATGGGGGTGGGGTGTGGGTGTGGGTGTGGGTGTGGGAAACGAACTGAAGAACTCATTAAAGCCGGCAGCCCAGTCGCCCAGAACCAGAAGGTTAAGATCACGCCTCACGCAGTCACCGGTCACACGATATGTTCGTCTACTCAATTGGGCTACCTAGTTTCCTTTCCGCTGCTCGATTTCAACCCAACGCAAAGGTCATGTTCTTCTCAGATTGTTGTGCTCTAATTGCTTTGGCTGGTAGGTTGCTTGATTTCACCTCAAATTGTTGTGCCTATTGCTCGATTTCATCTCAAATAAGGTAAGTTGAGCTCTAATTTTTTATTTTCATTTGGCTTGCCTACTCGATTTGTTTTCTATTTATTTGATTTGCAAATTGCTAATTATTATTGTTTATTAGAATATAGAATCATTGTATCACTTAGATTTGCCTGAAATATTTGATTTGAGATTGGGAATTGCTTCTGTTCACCTTATGTAATTTGTAAATTGGTTTTGAGTTTGATTTAGGAGTTGCTTTGATATTTTGGTTCATCTAGTCATCTAAATTTGATTAAACTTGTCAAAACGAATTAGAAAACATGAATCGGGTTGGATTAAAGAGAAAAAAAGAAAAGTACAAAAACTTTTAATTGAATCTCAAAAATAATCATTGTTAAAATACATTACCATAAAAAGTAATGATATTCAAAACATTCTTAATAAACAATCAAATGATGCTCAAAATAATTATAATGAACAATCAAATGATAAACAAAATCAACATGTGAATGATAAAGAAACACATAATACACAAGTAAATGAACTAAACAATGAATTCACCATAAATTTTAGACGCCCCTAGGTTTGAATTAGGCCTCAAATTTTAGTTTTGCTTTAGGCCTTCAAAAACATTGAGACGCCCCTGAATATGACGTGTCATAGGAGTGAAGCTTTATATTTGTGTACCTATAATCATAGAGGCATTTAAATTAATAAGTATACAAGTTACACAATTCAATAAATAATTACGCAACTTTGATAAATAATTACACGATATATATATTAATTATGCAACCTATATTTATATTATGCACACATATAATTATAGAAGTTATATGCAGAGTACAATGATATTTTTACAAAAATAAACATGTTTTTAAATTAAATTATAACAATATTTAATTAAATTAAATAGAATAATATATTCAATTTTCTGATATAATTTTTATAAAAATATAATAACGTATAAAAAGTTATATATGTTTAAACAATTGAAACTTGAAAAAAATTATGATGATAGAATATTGCACTTTTACCTTTAGAGACCCTTTCAAACATGAATAATAGTAACATGACAACTTCTAATAATCTCAATAATCGATTCACTAGATCAATGACCCTTATTCACTTTATATACTTCACATGGTAAATACACTTAATATTTAAATCTTAACTTATATATACATATAATAAAATAATAAAATGCTATTAATTATAAATTTCAAATATTAAATGAATACACATGATTTGATAGAAACCAATGTGGCCTTTGAAGTAACTTCTCACCAACAATTTTATAACCTCTTAATTGGAGTTATGCAGAGGATGTGCGATATACACGTTTAAAGATATTAATTGTGATACCTAATTTTATTTTTATCAAAACTATAATTTTCATTTTGATATAACATATTTTAGGTTTGTCGACCAGCAAAAAGCATTTACCTTAGAAGCCTAGGTATGCCATTTGTCATCTTTGTGTATTTTATGACATTATTTTAGAGATTTTATGTTACTTTGGAAAACTACATTACAGCTTGTATCGGGCAAATGCTTCGACCGGTATTGAAAATTTTTAAAATTTTTGAATACTTGATATATATTTCATAAAAAGACTGAAAGTCATATCATTTTCGTGTTGTGGTCGGACAGACCGGAAGTCATATCATTTTCGTGTTTTAAGAGTTACTTTGTATTTGTCATTATTAGTAATACCTATTAACAATTAAACAACTAGGGCTGCAAATGAACCAAACAAACACGAATAAGGTTTTGTTCGTATTTGTTCGTTAATAAATAAACTAGTTCATTAACTATTCATGAACACTTACCGAACGAGATTTCTTGTTCTTGTTCGTGTTCACTCATTAAAAAACTAAACATGTTCTTAAACTGTTCACGAACACTTAACAAACACAAATGAACACAAACAAAAGCAAACGAACACTAACAACTATTCATGAACATAACGAACACAAACAAGCTCATAAACACAAATGAATACAAATGATTATAGATTTATTTTATAATAAAAATTATATTTTTATTACAAACATTACACAAAATCAATCAAAAATAAATAAGTAGTTAACATAAATATAAAAATATACTTGATATAATAGTCATAAAATAACTCACATAAAAATTAAGAATATAAACGAACACATTAACTAAATAAACAAACACATTATCGGAATTTCACTAACGAACATAAACGAACACATTATTGAACGTTCATGAACATAAATGAACGAATGTGTCTTGTTTACATCTTCATTCATTTAACTAAACGAACAAAATTTTATTATTCGTGTTCGTTTATTTACTAGACGAACATAAACGAACTTCCCATTGAACAGGTCTCGAACTGTTCGTTAAACGTTTAGTTCGTTTCCAACCCTATAAACAATCAATTACTACAACTATCAGATTTAGTTCGTTACCAGCCCTATAAACAACAAATTAGTACAACTATCTTATCTTTATTCTGTATGAGATTGACTTTTTGATTATTTTTGATATGTTATCTTTCATTCCTAATTAACAAAATTGGTTTTATAGTTTTAGCTCCATATTAGGGAAGGTCAACAAATGGAAAGAATGAATAATAAGCCACAATTTATAATAAACGTCTTAGGTTTCATTCACAACTTGGAAAAAAGAAATAAGCGAATTTCAGGTTGAGTCAGGAGGTTTTCTTAGCTTTGGTAGTTTTTCTCTTTAGGGTGGTCTCAAATTCAAGACTGATGGAACTGACTGGCGTACGAGCTTCCCTTCGAGGATGTGACAGCATAGTGCCCAAAGTTCCGCACTTGATTAATAAAGATGATCGGATGGGTTAAGGTTTCGCATTCGAGTAAGGAAGATGATTAGGCGGATCAGGACCGTCAGTGATTCAAATAACTATTAAAAAATATTAAAGCTAACCGAATAAAAAATTTTAGAATTGAAAAGAATGATAAAAAACAATTTAAGACATGAAATTAATGTCAGTTTGGAAAAATTAATCGTTCGGGGGAAGGTTAAAAGTAAAACATGAAATTTTAAGTTTTAGCATTTTCTAAAATAATTGCCTATGAAATTTGAATAAGAACTTTTAGAAAATACCCTTAAGCGGATTACCATGTTATCCCATTAACTAAATAGATTGGAAATTTGTATTGAATTATGTGGTTGATTTTCAGAGTATGATGATTAATACAACGTATTGGTTTGTGATTTGATTAAAAGATGTATAAGTCGGCCGTTTTAAAAGTTTCTAATTATACAAATTGTATTCGGGATATCAAATCAGACATCTTTAGTAAAATGGTTATATTAGTTGATCCAAATTATTTTCATACCATGTTCCTTGGGTATTTCAAAGTCATGACTCCTTAAGGTGGTGAAAACACTCCTTTCACAACTCACTTGAATCTTCAAAACAACTTAATTAAAAATCGTTAAATCATCATGAATCCTTTGCTACTTACACTGTTTGGGACATCATCTTTTGAACCATCTACCATCTTTTACATTCAAATTCTTGGCATATTTGTGGGTTCAGAGACCCAAAATCCAACCCGCGACAACTACCCACAAGGGTGGGGCTCTTGAACCCGCCAACCAACGCTATCCGCAGATACCCCTCCACCCTTCTTTGAAATTATATTCTGTGAATATGATTGCTGATTGAATACTTATATTGAAAATGATGTTTGGAGTATAAAGAATGCAATGGCCCAGTCCATGTTGGGAGCATTAACTCGAGAGACAAAAAGCAAAAAGGTCATGAAATGAAATTCCACACAATCAACTTAAGAGACGTGCCATGTTTTGGATCATTTATGACATATCCTAGTATGCATTTAACTAGAAACACACGATGTTTATCAAATAAATGATTTTTGTGATGTTTGTTTGTCATTCAAAAAAACACGAAAAGCGCAAAAGAAGCAAATAAGTTAAAATAAATAAGATTTGTACATTTTTTTTGAACTGCAAAGCAAAATTTTTATTAGAAGATGCTAGAGCACATATCACCAATTACATCAAGTTGTACATATCAAAATTAGACCAATGATGCCAATCTACATTTTTCAACCGTGTTCTATTCTTAATCCACAAATATGAATTAACCTTTATCTCCTTCGCTACTCTTGCAGGATTAACCGGTCTTCCGTTGAAAATCAAGTCGTTTCTAGCCTTCCAAATATACCACCATGTTGTCATATATATGCAATGGATAACCATTCTTATCTTTTGGCAACACCTAGAATTGTGTAAATCAACTAAAGCTTGTCTAATGGTCAATGGCGCGTACCCCAAACCTTGGCACCATGAAGTTATTTGACACCATAGGTGCTCAGCCAAGGGACACGATACTAAAATATGATCAACTGACTCAATATATCCAAAACACAGACTGCACTCGGTGGATTCTAACTCCACCTCACGCCTTTCTAACTTCGTCTTGACAGGAATGCTATCCAATCTTGCTTTCCAGATGAAAGCGTTTATCTTCAATGGAAACCCCGAAAACCATGGCATCGGGCATAAGTCCACAGGGGGACGGTTGGATTCAATAATCTTCCGTATAGCTTTTACCGAAAAAACACCATTTGTACGTATACTTACTTTTGTAAGATTTTCCTGTATATTTTATTGTTGTTGGGATTTGTACCATTCAATAACCATGCCTTATTAATGTGAAATATACATGTTTTTTTTTAAATATTAAGATTCACCAATAATTACTAATTTTGTTATATTAACAATTAAACACTAACTTGTCGTTTAAAAAATTAAATAATAATTAAGTAATTATCTTAAAGCATATGGAAAGGGAAAACTTGAGAGTGGGACCTACCAATAACCAAACTAACGTTACGGCATCAAAGATGTTCTATGTGGTGGCATCTCCTCCACACTCATCGACTCATCGTACCGGTAAAATTCCACCTAATTCTAATTAGAAATTTATATTTTTAATTTTTTTTAAAAAAATAAGAAATTTATATTTTTTAAAATTTTTTAGTCGACTGACAAATAAGTAACATTGAGAAACCATCTCATAAACTTATCTTAAGTAGTAAATTTCATTCCACAATTATTCATCTCACATCTATGGACTTTCACGTTTATTCTTATAACCACCTTATTTATTTGATAATAACTAGTTTATTATATATGGTATAAATAAGTATAATATAATTAAGAATAAATAAATTTAGTATATGTTATAAACTTACTATTTAAATATTATATAATTATGGTAATCCGTAATACTTAATTAAGGTGACAACACAAAGGTTTAGAGTTAGATAGGTCGAATGACTTGGTAAATTCAAAATTTCGGATTGTAACGTTTTACCTTACGGTTCATAACCTTACCTAGCATAAAGTGGAAGGTTGAATTTAGACCAATTTACATGAGTTCCTCAACCTCCTCTTATTTTGTACCTTTAATTGTTGTATTTCTAAGCTATTAGCACTATAATGGTGCCAGGAAACTTTAGGTATAGCATCGTTCAGATTTAAATTGTTTATTTTCCTACCAGCCATGGCAAAAAGTATATACTTGGTAAAATAATAAGATAACATCATCAAATTACGTAATAAGCAAGGTGAGTTAATAGTTGGTATGGTGACTAGGTGAGTTTATAGCTTCGATACACTGTTTTGTGTTTTTATGATTTATATTATATAAACATGTAAATTGAATACATTAATAAAACGGTATTTGCAATTTGCCTCTCGTAGTAACTCGATATGCGTCAAAGTATGGTTTGGTTCCGAGAACTCTTTTTGGTCGGTTTTAGATCATAATGTATGGTTTGGTTCCGAGAATTCTTTTTGGTCGCTTTTAGATCATAATGTAGTACAAAACTACGAATTACCATAAATTCAAGAGTACTAACTTAAACTGAGCGAAACATGAAACTACAAATCGAGCTAGAAGCCAATCGACATGAAGAAGACAAAGATGATAAGCGTCGGTTGGTGGTTGTAGGTGACTGCAGTTAGGGGAACTTATGCAAATGAGTGGTCGGTAGTAAAAGACTCCAGGGTAAAGGCTTATGGGCTTTTAAGTGACTTTAGGGTAAAGGATTAACTGACAAGTCAACTTAGAAAAATTATTGATAGATAAATTGTTAGATATTATATGTATGTATGTATGTAGTTATGTATGTATGTATGTATGTATGTATGTATGTATGTAGGTATGTATGTATGTACGTATGTACGTGCGTACGTATGTACGTGCGTACGTATGTACGTGCGTACGTATGTACGTGCGTACGTATGTACGTGCGTACGTATGTACGTGCGTACGTAGGTACGTGCGTACGTAGGTACGTAGGTACGTACGTATGTACGTATGTACGTAGATACGTGTGTACGTACGTACGTATGTACATACGTATATATATATATATGTACATATATTTGCATGTATCTATGTTTGTATGTATGTATGTATGTGTGTATGTATGTATTTATGTATGTATGTATGTATGTATGTATGTATGTATGTATGTATGTATGTATGTTGTGTATGTTGTGTACGTTGTGTACGTTGTGTACGTTGTGTACGTGTGTACGTGTGTACGTGTGTACGTGTGTACGTGTGTACGTGTGTACGTGTGTACGTGTGTACGTGTGTACGTGTGTACGTGTGTATAGTGCTTATGCGCCTGCATAGTGCTTATGCGCCTGCATAGCGCTCATGCGCTTAAAGACTTAGAAATTTTTTTGAATTTTAGGAAGAAAGGAAGTTTTAGGCTTTGACTTGGAATATTACCGGGGGGTAATGTATGATGGTTATACGAGGTTATATTATGATGGGTGATGATGTTTATGTATGTATGCATAGCTTATGTTATGTGTGTTTATGTGTGTTCTCTTTATGTTCTTTATTACGTATTTCCGTGGCTTTGTGTGGTATATTAATATCAGTAAACGTAAAGTATTATGTAATGAAAGCGGAAAATAATGATGAATGAAAAGTGGAACGTAAAGAATGAATGCATGCATTAAAGAATGAAGGTACGAAAAGTCTTGCAAGCACTATAAGGAGGTTCACACCAAATGAAGAGTGTTAGCTCAACGGTGTGCGGGTTAGCTACCCCGGAAGGATGCACACTATGGTCTAATCTTTGTGATTGACAACACGTATGGGACCCTTATTGCTTGTCCTAGGTTTTGGAGTCAACTTCGTGCATAATGTTCGGGGTCTATCATAGACCTTAGGGCCAGTAACTAGTTTCGTGCATAATGTTCGAGGTATAACACATGATATTGGCCCGGAATGTAAGTAAGGAAGATAATGATGAATGTACGGAGATATGTAAGAAAGACTATGAATGAAAATGAATGATAATGATGACGTACATTGAAGGAAAGATAATGAATGATGATAAAAGATAATAAGATCAATGGCAGATCCAGAAATTTTTTTACGGGGGGCGGAAATTTTAAGTGTCATTAGGCTACCGCAAATGAGTCGGGTCGGTTCATTGACGTAAAAAATCGTTAAATGGTCCCAAACTCGTCAGTGGCCATCTACAATGATTGAACAACTGTAAGCGTTTTGGGAACCAAACCTTACAAACTCTCATTAAAAAAGAAAGCCACCACCACAAAACACTCATCGGTGAAGATATGGCCATCTACACAAGTCCACTGTTCATCAGGTTCATTTAATCATATATAGGTTACTTAGATCACTTATGCATATTTTGACGAAATTGGCTTGCTAAAACAATATATTAATTATATTAGAAAATAAAAAAAATTCTAAAACTTACGTCTTTATTTTAAATTGGCATAAAAAAAGAGATTTTTTTCCTAACTAAACAAAAAAAAGCTAAAAACATGTTAAAACCTCTAAATTAGATAAAACATGAAATTGAAATGATTTCATCAAAACAGTTGTTAAAATTTAGCAACTTAATTAAATTTCTTTTAATATTTAATTACTGTTCTGTAAAGTTAAAGCATTCACAATTCATATCCCATCGTCATTCTTATAATTACAATAAATATTACTATTTTTTCTCTTTTTTTCAATTAAATAATATTTTTCATATATTTATTATTCTATTTTCTCTTAATCACTAACAACTATTTTTAAAAATATTAAAAAAATTATTGGGTTGTGTCGTGTTTCTCAAAATATAGGTAACACAATACAATCCTTCAAAATTTTTTATCTTTTTCACTTACAATCAATCACAACAATCTTTTATAATACATGACATTCACTTACATATATATAAAGAACGGCTATGAATACTCTTAGTCATTAGAATTACATATATTATGGTTCTATCTTATAAATTCTAAATATAATATATTTTTAAATATAGATGATATGTTGAATTTTATTAATATTAAAATTTAATTAAACTATGTTTTCAGTTTAATGCGTAAAACATGTTTGTTATATTAACGTTTAAAATTGTCCCACTATGAAACGTTGGATTTACCCGTTGTTAGACGTTAGTTATTTAAAACATATCATATGATTCAACCTTTAAAAAGATTTGACATAAAAATAAAACAGGTCAAAATAAGTGGACACAAAAGTGACAAAATTATTTAGGTAGAATTACATAGAAAAGCAACCATATAGAGAAGAGGGCAATATATTATATATCCCAATACTGGATATTCAATAAAAACAAAAGCAGGCAGGCAAGTAGCTAGTGGTGAGTAGTGATGGGCCCTTGTCCACACAAACGTTAACATGTGGTCTACATCCACTCACCATCACCCCCTCTCCCACCGCCTTAAAGTTAAGAGTTTTCTATACATATCATATTCCTCATTCACACCTCCTTAATTTCTCATCATTCCACACCTAAATCTCCATTTCAATGGCGGCAGCTTTTGCTGTCCCCTGTAGCACAAGGCCCTTGCCTTTGGGTCGAATGTCGTTCAATGGTCAGAAACCCACATTTGTATCGTGTCAGTTTCGGTTCTCTAGCAGAAATTTCGACCCTTTGAGGGGATTGACCGTGTGTTTTGTTGCTGGAGACCACAAGTTTGAGACCCACAGTTATAATAACTCTGGTGGTGGTGGTGGTGGTGGTGGTGATCCTGGGCCTAGTGGTGAAGATTTAGTAGAGGAAAGAGTGCCTGTGGTGGTAAGTAGTAATAGGTTAGTTGAGGAGAAAATGGCGAGGAAGAAATCGGAACGATTTACTTACCTTGTTGCTGCTGTTATGTCTACCTTTGGGATTACTTCTATGGCTGTCATGGCTGTTTATTACCGTTTTTCATGGCAAATGGGGGTATGTTAGATTTACAAATTTGAGTTGAAACTCGTGGTTTTTGGAAAAAAGATTTGGGGATAACGAAATTGATTCGTGCAGGGTGGAGAGATTCCTTATGCGGAGATGTTTGGTACATTTGCGCTATCTGTTGGTGCTGCGGTACCCATTCATTTCTATATCTATCTCTAGCTCTATGTATCTATGTATGTATGTGCATAGAATTGGAGTTTATATAAAGAAAATTGGTTATTACAGGTAGGAATGGAGTATTGGGCGAGATGGGCTCATGAAGCGCTTTGGCATGCTTCTTTGTGGCACATGCATGAGGTAATTAACTAATTAACAAATCCCAATCTCATAATACTAAATAGATTTGTTATTCTACTTTACAATCCAATTTTCAATTAATGTATCATTGTTCTAGCTGTTTCTTAAAATAATTTGGAAATTAAAGATGCTCGGGTGGCCAGTGGCCTACGAATGTTCAATTAAATTCATGTTCAATTGTTGGTTAAAATAATTGAAAATTAAATTCATGTTCAATTATTGGTTAAAATCAATTCTGCAAATTCAGAGTTGCGATTTCGTTACAAATAGTTTTCAAGTGGATGACAACTTTGTGGCTGATTTGATTATGATATGGGGCTTTTGACACTTGCAGTCGCACCACAAACCGCGTGAAGGGCCGTTTGAGCTCAACGACGTGTTCGCCATCATAAACGCGGTTCCAGCCATCGCGTTACTCAACTACGGGTTCTTCCACAAAGGCTTAATCCCCGGTCTTTGTTTCGGTGCGGTAAGCTACTCTTCCCACCAACTTAACCCGTGTTTGTTGGAGATTTATCTCCTCGATAAACACCTGTTTTGTCTGGTTAGAGTATCAAAATTGACCATTGCTGGATGTTATTGATTACAACAATTAAACAAAACAAAAGATTAGAACTTAAAATAATATTAAAAGAGTGGTGGTGGTGGTGGTGATGGTGCAGGGGCTCGGGATCACGGTGTTCGGGATGGCGTACATGTTCGTCCACGACGGGCTGGTTCACAAAAGATTCCAAGTGGGTCCCATCGCAAATGTTCCCTACCTTCGAAGGGTTGCAGCCGCTCATCAGGTAACATGTGACCACCATTCATTCCGCTCTAAATAACGTATATATTATATTATTATGATTATCATTGCAAAATGTTGATATATCATCAATCAACTTAACTCCAAATACATAATTATACACATCATTGAGAAACTGCTACGATTCTTAATCAAGTAATAATATTATTTTAATTACACGGTTTTATAGCTATGTGATTATTAAGTAACAAAGAATATGTGCAGCTGCATCACACGGAGAAATTCAATGGAGTTCCTTACGGCTTGTTCTTGGGACCTAAGGTGTCTTTTCTCTCTGTTCTATTATTACTGAATATGTTTGTTTCTAAAAAAATAAATTTAACAATTGTTTGTTATGCAGGAGCTGGAAGAAGTTGGAGGAATGGAGGAATTGGAGAAGGAGATCCAAAGAAGAATAAAATTGTATAATAATATTAATAAATAAACTTATATATGTATAATACTTAAATTCATTGTATCATTTTTGTTATGTTATTGAACGTAGAAAAGCAAAAGAACGACAAAATGCGGAATTTTGAAAGAAAAAGAATGTGTTTTCTAACCTTAACTGATATTATCTTACTCCGAATCTAATCTTTGTTAGAATTTTTTTTCAGTTAGTGTTGTAAAAAGAAAAAAAGAACTAAATCATGGATAGGAACTTTCTGCCTAATTGGCTTGCCGTTGCTATGTGCTTTTATACATTTGGGTTTTAATCTAGGTGTGTTTAAACCGTACTTTGTGGCGTTTCTTAATCAACTCTGACATGTTAACATAAATATCTCTTTTGAGCTGCGTGTTTGCTCGAAAATGATATGATAATTATCATCGTTAAAGAAATTGACTTTTTTCCCCTGTAAGTAAACATCAAAACCAATGACTTAGAAAAGGTGGTTCATTTAGGCCGTAAACATTGTATTTATCATGCTAGAAGAATGAGCAACCATTTTTTCATCATTGCCTTTCAACCCAAAACACGCATTCAACAATGTATAATCTCATCTAAAACATGAACGTGCATCAAGCAGCATGTACGCACACCAGACATAATTAAATAAAGCATAAACACTTGTAATTCACAATAAATCTCATTCACAAATTAAGAAAACCCTCAATTTTTCTCATTATAAGTAGGTGAGCGGTTAAGAATGCAAATGAGGGATATTATTTTGGCCAAAACATAAACACAAACTACTTCACTATTTTATAGCTATGTTAATTAATAGTACTAGAAGGCTTAAATCAGAGGTTCGTTGCGATCATCAGTTCTAGTATGATGATCTAGAGTGCTTTAGCCCAGATAATGTGGAGTATGTGGACATAGTCCAACAAATGGATCTACTTACCTAGAGAGCAAAGAAGTTCTTTAAGAGAACTGGAAGACAGTTCCCTCAAAACTCAACTAGTAGCAAGTTTGGATTTTAAAAAAACAAGGAAAAATGTTACAACTGTAACCAACTTGGTCATTTTTCTAGGGAATGCAAGGCTCCCAAGTCAAATCCGGGAACCTCTCATGCCTCCTCATAAGCCTCTACACCTAAAGCCCTTGGGAAGACAACTGAAACAATAGTTGTATCTCAAGAAGTTGACTGAAGCTTTATGGTACAGGATGTGACTCCTGCTCAAGTACTCATGACTGGAACAAATGACAACAAGGTATATGAACATCTCTGTACTCCAGCTTGTATTGCTAAGGTAAAACTATATCAGGACTACAACATGGAAATTAAATATGATATTGAGTCTTTAAATATTTTAAAATCTGACTTTGAAAGAGCTGAATCTGATTATCAAAGAAAAATAGAAGAGTTAGAGAAAACTATGTCTCTTTTAAAACATGAACAAACAAATTATAAGACTCAAATAAAGGATTTAATATCCAAATTGTCTATGGCTCAAGCCTAGCTTGTCATAGTTGAGGCTCAAGCAAGGAAGCATGCTATCTTAGAGCAAAACTTCTAAGCCATCCTTGCATCATCCTCTCACTCAAAACTTTGTTATCAAAACAAAGGTGGGTTGGCGACCAATAAAATTGCTCCACCACACTCTTATGAGTCTATTAGAAAATCAAGGTGTGGTACTAAAGAGCAAGAGGTCCCATCTGCTGACCCACCTTCTTATGAGTCAAAGAGTGATGCAAGTGTGGGGGCTATCACAAGGAAGATCCAGGTAGACCCTACCCCTCTTACAAGTGATGAATAACCTCTTACCACCAATGCTAGAAGAAACTGGGCTAAGGCAGCCAGAAAAACTACCAAGAAAGTGGCTAAATCAAAGCTGAAGATTGACCCAAAGCAAAAGAGTGTGTTCATCTTAGCTAGATTCTAGGTGGTGGGAACTTCTGAACCTAGAAAAGTGTGTAGTACCAATACACCTATCCAACAAAAGGATAAAAAAGGAATGGGAAAGATTTCTATTAAAGACAAGAAGATGAAGAAACAACAACCTTCACATTCCCAGAAGATTAACATTGCATGCATAATGTGTGGTCTTCAAAACCACATGGGCAAACATTATTATTACAATCCTGCTAGCACACATTATACAAATAATGTTAAGAAAGAAGGAGTCAGGGAAGGTTTCTCATTTGGATCCTATCAAATGGTCCAAGTGATGAAAAAGGTAAAACTTCTCTTTAAAGCAAGGTTGCTTTCGGAAGAAAATCCTTCTTCTGAAGGGAAAATGGCTTTGGAAAGCAAAGCTGTGAAGACTCAGAAAGCCATGAGAGTCCCCTTGAAACCATCCCAGAAGAAGACTGCTTCAGAAGAGAAGGTGGTAAAGGCCTCTTCCGAAAAGAAAGAAGCTTCGGAAGAATTCCATGCTTCTTAAGCCTCAACAAGCTCATCATCTATGATCAACCAATGGATGGAATGGATGATCAAAAAAGATGTTGCAGCCCAAGCCTCCTCTTCACAAACACTTATTGAACCCCCATGCATTAACTATGGTTCAATAAAATCCTCATTGGAAGAGCCTAAGAGCATCAAGGCTTGGGTTTCCAATAAAAACTAACTTTTTCACCTTATGTGTAGGGACATCCATATGACAAGAAAAATAATGTGTGGATTGTAGATAGTGGATGCTCCAGGCACATGACTGGGAACAAATCTCTCCTTTAACAATTTCAACATTTTGATTGAGGTCTTGTTTAGTTTGGAGGTTAGGCTGGAGGATACATATCTGGCAGAGGGAGGGTATCCAACGACAAATTCAAAGGTTGACAAAGTACACTTTGTCAAAGAGCTTGAACACAATCTTTTAAGTGTTTCTCAATTCTATGATCAAAAGCACCAAATGCTTTTCACAGAACAGGAGTGCATTATCCTCAAACCTGGGATAACCATTCCTTCGGAATTGGTGCTTCTTAGATCTCCTAGGAAAGGGGATATGTACAAGCTAGATATGAACTATGCTTCCCCACTGGGAGAAGTATCATGCTTTCTTTTCGAAGCTGATGGTGTTGAGTCAACACTATGGCATAAACGAATGTGCCATGCCAATTTTAAAACTATGAATAAATTGGTTAAAAATAACTTGGTACATGGTTTGCCTAAAAAGAAATTTTTCTGCAAAGATAACTATGTTGCATGCCTGAAAGGGAAGCAACACATGGCATCTCATAAATCTATAGTTGTTAACTCTATCTCCACCCCATTACACTTATTGCACATGGATCTCTTCGGTCCAACAAGTATATTGAGCATTGGAAGGAAATCATATTGCCTTGTGATAGTTGATGAATTTACAAAGATTTACATAGGTATTCTTTTTAAGAACTAAGGATGAAACTTCTGAAATGTTAAAATCTTTTATTCTTAAAATAGAAAATAAAATTGATAACAAGGTAAAAATAATCAGAAGTGATCAAGGTACTGAGTTCAAGAATCAAGTTCATGATTTATTTTGTAAGTCAAAAGCGATTTCCAGACAATACAATGCTCCTAGAACACCTCAACAAAACGGTGGTGCTAAGAGGAAGAACAAGACACTTACTGAGGCTGCTCGGACTATGTTGGCTGATTCAAAGCTGCCTCTTGCTTTTTGGGCAGAGGCAGTAAACACTGCATGCTATGTGCAGATTAGAGTTCTGGTAGTTAAGCCACATGAAAAAACCCCTTATGAGCTTTGGATCAAGAGGCCACCTTAATACAAAAGACAATTTGGCTTTTAAGGTCCTTTGGCAGCAGGTGTGCCATACTTAATACAAAAGACAATTTGGCAAAGTTTGCTGAAAAGTCGGATGATGCTATCTTTATTGGATATTCCTCCAACTCTATAGCTTATGTAGTTTATAACATCAAAAATCAACAATTTGAGGAATAATCCAACATTGTTGTCAATGAGCACAATCCTTGTGTTAAAGGGGAATCGCCCTGATTACATTTTTGACTTGGAATTGTTTCCCAACTATTCTAATTCATCTTGTGAGAATGTTTTAGGTATAGCAGGTCCTCAAAATGATCATGATCAACTGCTTGAGTTGCCCAGAACTTGTTTTAATTCTCCAAGAGTGATTGAAGATCCAGCTCCAACTATCTTAAGATCAAGTAGCATGACTCTTTCAAGAGATAGTGAAGCTTCAACCAGTGTTCCTTCAAGTGACACTGAACAACACCCGATTGATAGAAGCAGTTTCTAAAGGAACATACAACTGTTAATGCTGCTTCTTAGCCAATCATTGATGATGATTTTTCCCTTTCATTCAATCAATCCTCATTTAAAGACTCACCAACTTATACAAGTTGGTAATATCTTAATACTTTTTTCAACTTTAGATTGAGGTCTTTGAGTCTATAACCTTCCACTCTTTTACTATTATCGTTTTTGTGATAGATTAGGTTATGACCTGTGGGATGTCATAGTCACTAGTCAAAAGACAATCTGCCTTTTGACTTTTCATTGATCTTATTGTCTAGATTAGTGTTATAGCTAGCCTTCTAGGTATGGCTGGCTGAAAGTAATAGTATAAAGTATCTCATGCACCAGTCCTTAGGACTAAGTCTTGTAATGTAAAACAGTTGAAAGAAATATACATCATCCTTGAAAATCATTCTTTTTGTTCTACTTGTATTCTTTACTCTTGTTTTGTGTTTCATTTGTCGGTACCCTATTTGATCTATTAAGTGTTTGTAGAGATTTATGAAGGCTGAAGCAACCAAAGTCCTTCAGCGAACTTCAGCTGTTGTGACAACCGCTGTTGTCTTCAGCTGTTGTTTTCGGACTTAAGTCTTCAGCTGTTTTCAGACAGTCTTCAGCTGTTTTATTCAGTTGTTGTCTTCAGCTGTTTGTATTCAACTGTTTGCAGACTTAGTCTTCAGCTGTTTGCAGACTTAGTCTTCAGCTGTTTGTCTTCAGCTGT